>MU249612.1:9691655-9909155 GCA_018977245.1 Lethenteron camtschaticum | reverse complement strand
TTATTGAATACGGAATCTTGTTTGTATGCCCACGGTTCAAAGCTAAATCACGTTCGTCATCGTTGTAAGAGTCATTCACGAAATCCGTGGCTGGGCGACGGCTCCCTTGTCTGTGACGGTGGGGATGTTTGACCATACTTCACCACGCCGGTCCAATGCGCGTCGGTCGTTCAGGTTTCATCACTCGCCACTGATGTTAACGTGCTCTGGAATCGAACTCGGGTGGCCGGTTCATAGCGCAGTGTGCTATCCACTGCGCCCACAACTGTAATTATACCAAGCGAGCCAAAGTGATTTTTCTGGCTTAAATTAGCATAAAGTTGTGGAAATTCCACGTTCATATGGCAGGGCGAGTCTGTCGATAGGGACAGCCACTGTTGACTACCCCACACAGAATGGTACCTATTGTATCTACCCCGGAGGGAGTGGTGATTATGATGGGATGAGTCAAACCCAACCCCCCCGCAATCTGTAATTGAACTCCCAACCTTGGAGTCTCGGTAAATTGTCATAGTCAAGCCACACGCACAGCAACATCAACAGTCGTTGCGTGGTCATGGAGAATCACCACCACCATCATCACCATCATCATCACCAACACCATCACCATCAACATGATCGCCACCATCACCATCATCACCATCATCAACACCATCATCATGATCACCATTTTCATCATCATCACCATCATGAGCATCATGACCATCATCACCACCATCATCACCATCATCATCATCACCACCACCACCACCATCATCATCACCACCATCATCATCATCACCATCATCATCACCATCATCACCATCATCATCACCATCATCACCATCATCATGATCACCATCATCATTATCACCATCATGACCATCATCACCATCATCACCACCATCATCACCATCATCATCACCACCACCATCATCACCACCACCACCATCACCATCATCACCATCATCAACACTATCATCATGATCACCATCATCATCATCACCATCATCATCACCCACATCTCCCACCACCACCATCACCACCATCATCTCTCNTCCACCATCACCAGCACCATCACCACCATCACCACCAGTCACCACCATCATCATCATCAATCACCACCATCTCACCACCACCATCACCNTCATCACCACTGCCATCTCCCACCATCTCACCATCNTCCCACCATCAATCAACCAATCCACATCACCATCATCACCACCACCATCACCATCACCACCACAGCGATCACCCACCATCTCACACCATCNTCACCATCACCACCACCACCATCATCACAAGTCGCCCGTGCTCTTCCACGTCCCCCTCTCTGTCCCCGTCTGCCGCAGGCCCACAACTCTCCTACACTTCCTGGCACCTGATCTCTGCTGAAGCGACGTCGTCAAGACAAATGATCCGTGGCTCTTCCTCTCTCTCTCACNCTCTGTGGTTCCTTCAATCCCCGAACAAAACAACCACAACAACAACACAACCACACAACAACCACACACTTTTAATGTATTGTTGTCTCCATCCTACGATGTGTGTCCTAATAGTTCCAGTTCACTTTCTCGCTGGCTGCATCATCACCATCATCACCATCATCACAGAGGTCGCAACCGGGTACCCGATATCCGTACCCCGGCTACCCGTACCCGGCCAGGTACGGGTACGGGTACCCGTTTGCGACCCTGGTGCGGCCGGGTACGGGTACGGGTAGGCCGTAAGTCACTGGTGAGTAACCGTTTGTCACTCATTTCGGGTAGGGTACGGGTACGGGTAGGGTACGGTACGGGTACCCATTTGCAACCCTGGTGCGGCCGGGTACGGGTAAGGAATCAAACCCCGTTTGCGACCTCTGCATCATCATCATCAGGTCGACTTCTTCGATGCTGCAACCTATTCCCTTGCTTCCACGTTGATCACTCTTTGGCTGGCTTAGTACAGGATGAAGTCAAAACTAAACTTGATTCTAGATTTGAAGTTTTCGTGACTGCAAGGATTCATACTCTTTGTTTTTTTCGGTAAAGTGACGTAGGTAAATTTATTTATTTATTTCAAAACTAAACACCAACATCAACAACACACTTTGAATGTTGCTGTTGATGTCCGTCCTACAGATGTGTGTCGGTATAGTGCCAGTTTACTTCTCATCCACTGCCCCCATCATCACCCTCTTAGTTTTTTCGGTAAAGTCACGTAGGTAAAAATGAAATTTTAATTAATAAAATAAAATAATAAAAATCGTAATTTTCATTCTTTTATTTTATAAATTTTTATTTCATTTTTTACCTACGTGACTTTACCGAAAAAACTAAGAGGATGAACCTTGCAGTCACGAAAGTTCAAATCTAGAACCCATCATCATCATCAGGTCGTCTGCTTCAATGTCGCAACCTTCTCACTGAAATTGGCGTTGTCGCATTCGTAGCGGGAGGCTGTCGCCCTCCAATGTTATCTATGTAAGTATCCGCTAAGTAAAAACATGTGTCGTTTATCCAGCCACCACCCGGCACGGAATGAGTAAGGTTTGTCACGCAAACGAAAAACGTGGCAATGAGTTGCGTAACAGCACTAGCCGGTTGAAGGTGGTCAGTCTTTGGCAGAGGTGGGACAAAGTCATTGTTATGCAAGTCCAAGTCGAGTCTGAAGTCATCAAATTCATGACTCGAGTCTGACTCGAGTCCAAGTCACATGACTCGAGTCCACACCTCAGAGGTGGACAAAGTCATTGTTATGCAAGTCCAAGTCGAGTCTGAAGTCATCAAATTCATGACTCGAGTCTGACTCGAGTCCAAGTCACATGACTCGAGTCCACACCTCAGAGGTGGGACAAAGTCATTGTTATGCAAGTCCAAGTCGAGTCTGAAGTCATCAAATTCATGACTCGAGTCTGACTCGAGTCCAAGTCACATGACTCGAGTCCACACCTCAGAGGTGGGACAAAGTCATTGTTATGCAAGTCCAAGTCGAGTCTGAAGTCATCAAATTCATGACTCGAGTCTGACTCGAGTCCAAGTCACATGACTCGAGTCCACACCTCAGAGGTGGGACAAAGTCATTGTTATGCAAGTCCAAGTCGAATCTGAAGTCATCAAATTCATGACTCGAGTCTGACTCGAGTCCAAGTCACATGACTCGAGTCCACACCTCAGAGGTGGGACAAAGTCATTGTTATGCAAGTCCAAGTCGAATCTGAAGTCATCAAATTCATGACTCGAGTCTGACTCGAGTCCAAGTCACATGACTCGAGTCCACACCTCTGGTCTTTGGGTCGGGCTTAAATGCAGTGTCCTTGTGTAGCAAAACATTTTATTGGCAGAGTACAGATAATAAAATACAGCTTATTATAAGTAATAAAATACCACACGGCTCACACGATTTGTCTCGCTGTGACGTACGACAAATACATTTATTCGTGCTGTTCACTCAACACCACATTAGTCCATAACGCTGTGTGCGTGGCCTCGAAATGAAATATAACAAGGCGACGTTTCGGGAATGACCCTTTTCGGTCGTCGTAAGGATGTAAATAAAGAGAGATGATCGTAAGGGTGTGCGTGTGTGGTGTGCGTGTGTGGTGTGCGTGTGTGGTGTAACAGTGGCGGTGTGCGTGTGTGGTGTACGTGTGTGGTGTGCGTGTGTGGTGTGCGTGTGTGGTGTGCGTGTGTGGTGTGTGTGGTGTGTCAGTGTGCGTGTGTGGTGTAACAGTGTCAGTGTGCGTGTGTGGTGTGTCAGTAGCGGTGTGCGTGTGTGGTGTAACAGTGGCGGTGTGTGTGTGTGGTGTAACAGTGGCGGTGTGCGTGTGTGGTGTGTCAGTAGCGGTGTGCGTGTGTGGTGTGTGTCAGTAGTGGTGTGCGTGTGTGGTGTAACAGTGGCGGTGTGCGTGTGTGGTGTGTCAGTAGCGGTGTGCGTGTGTGGTGTGTCAGTGGCGGTGTGCGTGTGTGGTGTGTGAGTAGCGGTGTGCGTGTGTGGTGTAACAGTAGCGGTGTGCGTGTGTGGTGTAACAGTAGCGGTGTGCGTGTGTGGTGTAACAGTGTGCGTGTGTAGTGTGTCAGTAGCGGTGTGCGTGTGTGGTGTGTGTCAGTAGCGGTGTGCGTGTGTGGTGTGTCAGTGGCGGTGTGCGTGTGTGGTGTAACAGTGGCGATGTGCGTGTGTGGTGTGTGTCAGTAGCGGTGTGCGTGTGTGGTGTGTCAGTAGCGGTGTGCGTCTGTGGTGTAACAGTAGCAGTGTGCGTGTGTGGTGTAACAGTGGTGGTGTGCGTGTGTGGTGTGACAGTAGCGGTGTGCGTGTGTGGTGTAACAGTGGCGGTGTGCGTGTGTGGTGTGTCAGTGGCGGTGTGCGTGTGTGGTGTGTCAGTGGCGGTGTGCGTTTGTGGTATGTCAGTGGCGGAGTGCGTGTATGGTGTGACAGTGTCAGTGTGCGTGTATGGTGTGACAGTGTCAGTGTGCGTGTGTGGTGTGTCAGTGTGCGTGTGTGGTGTGTCAGTGGCGGGGTGTGTGTGTGGTGTAACAGTAGCGGTGTGCGTGTGTGGTGTAACAGTAGCGGTGTGCGTGTGTAGTGTAACAGTAGCAGTGTGCGTGTGTGGTGTAACAGTGGTGGTGTGCGTGTATGGTGTGACAGTGTCAGTGTGCGTGTGTGGTGTAACAGTGGTGGTGTGTGTGTGTGCTGTAACAGTGGCGGTGTGTGTGGTGTAACAGTGGCGGTGTGCGTGTGTGGTGTAACAGTAGCGGTGTGTGTGTGTGGTGTAACAGTAGCGGTGTGTGTGTGTGGTGTAACAGTGGCGGTGTGTGTGGTGTAACAGTGGCGTGTGTGTGTGTGGTGTAACAGTAGCGGTGTGTGTGTGTGGTGTAACAGTAGCGGTGTGTGTGTGTGCTGTAACAGTGGCGGTGTGTGTGGTGTAACAGTGGCGGTGTGTGTGTGTGGTGTGTCAGTGTGCGTGTGTGGTGTAACAGTAGCGGTGTGCGTGTGTGGTGTAACAGTGCAGGGACTCACCTTCCTCCGTGGGTCTGTGGACCAACCTGGTGTCCCTGCCAGGTGAACAGATGTTTGTGTGGGGCTCGGGGCACGTGTGACACATTGTGTGTGTGTGTCACGGTGCGTGTGTAACTGTGTGTGTGTCTGTGTGTCTGTTCATGCAACCGTGCCAATTGTGTTTGTTCTGCTAAGCACTGCTCATCACGACCAACTCTACCCCCCCTACCCCTACTACCTCATTTTCCACTCTTCACAAACACACTCTGGCCTCTGGAAAAACAAAGCCCCCATCCCTCCTTTCCCATACACAGACAAAGGTCCCCCGTATAGCCTCTAACATACTCTTCGGGCAAGTGCTTGTTCCCTGTGAAGGCCGGCACGGCGCCTTTGTGGCGGTTCGGATAATCGTCACTGATGTTGGCCGTGAGCGGGAATCGAACCTCTGGGTTCGCCTGGTTCACAGGTCGATGGCGCTTAACAACGTGGGACGAAACGTCGGTTCAACGTCGTGTTGGGAGCCACGTGCTGCCCGCTTGCCCCTGTTTCGATGCGAGCGGAGCAGACATCCCGTGGCTTGTGTTGCTTCCGAAACGTCGTGAATTTTAATTTTTTATTTTACTTTTATTAATAAAAAAAATTCCTACGTGACTTTACCGGAAAAAAATAACCCTTAAAAACAAAGTTTTTCACTATAAATCTTTATATGCGTGGCGGCTAGAGTCCTCTCGTCCTCTGGCTTGAGATGGCTGCCACCTATGGGTCAGATGATTGTCTGCCACCATTAAGCAATTGGTATATAAATATTTATTTATTTTTCCCTAAACAGTGTAAATTTTGGAAAAAAATCACGAAAATTTATTGTCACGCAGCTCGATTGGATCACGGGAAGTGGTTAAAAAACTACCAAAAGATTGCACGGTCGTAAGCAAGCAAGCAAGCACGCAAGCAAGCAAGCAAGTGAACTTAATATAAAGGATTTAAAAAACCTAAGAGTATGAATCCTTGCAGTCACGAAACTTCAAATCTAAATTGTCCTCACAGTCACTTAAATTGTCACGCAGCGTCAATGCTCACCGCATTCGGAATCGGAATGTTTCTTTATTGTTATTATCCGAGGAGGAATCCGATGAGCTATGAAGCTCTTTGTCCAGTAGGGGGGAGGGGGGCACGGGTCAGAACGTTGCAACAATATTTTTTTTAAAAACAACAACGATATGAGTGTAAAGTATAGGAAAGTTAACGCAATTTTTTTTCATTCAGACGCTGTCTTTCCGACAGACCTGTTCTTCACCTGAGGACGGCTGCTTGCGTTGTGGCCGAAACGTCGTGAGAATTAATTTATTGTGTTTTATTTTTATTATTTTATTATTTCCCTTCTACGTGACTTTACCGAAAGAACCAAGAAGATTAACGCAATTGTTCAAAAAAGAAAAAATCAAAGTTAATATTTTATCGCGCCAGCTAAAGCTCACTGACTGAGCTATTAACCTTTGTTTCAGAAGCGGCCTGGTCACAAATGATAGGTGGACAAAGTCGGCTTATCGTGTGGAAATGTACAGCAGCTCAACACTCTAAAAGTCGTGATGTCGATTCTAAATGTGGAGCGAAAAGCCGGAGGACCGGAGAAAAATCCACGCAAACACGAGGAGAGAGAGAGACGCAAAACTCCAAATGTACAGCAGCAGGCGTCGTCAGGGTCGGGGTCGAACCCGCGACTTCCTGTACACCAGGCGAGATAGTTAACATCTCACCACGGAGAGAGAGACACGCAAAGTCCAAAAATACAGCAGCAGGCGTCGTCAGGGTCGAGGTCGAACCCGCGACTTCCTGTACACCAGGCGAGGTAGTTAACATCTCCCAGCCACCGTGACGCACCGTCCATTCACGGGCGGGCAGAAGGGGCAGCCACCCGGGTCCATCGCTCGCGTCACGCGCAGAATTCACAACCACGACGCTCCATCCTTCATCTCCTCCCCTCCCCACTACTACTCCCCACCACCCCCACTTTCCCCAGCACTCCACCACCCCCACCACCCCCACCCCCACCCCCCCACTCCTCCCCCCACCACCCCACCACCCCCTCCCCACCACCCCCACCACCCCACTCCTCCCACCACCCCCCCCACCACCCCACCACCCTACTCCTCCCACACTCCCCNACCACCCCCCACCACCCCCTCCTCCCACACCCCACCCCACTCCCCCACCACCCCACTACCCCACCATCCCNACCACCCCCACCCCCCACCATCCCCACCACCCCCACCCCCACCACCCCCACCCCCCCTCCCCCCACCACCCCACCCCCCACCACCCCCACCCCTCCTCCCACCACCCTCACCCCCCACCCCCACCACCCCCACCACCCCNACCACCCCTCTCCCCCCACCACCCCACTCCNCCCCACCACCCCCACTACCCCACCACCCCNCACTCATCTCCTGGCAACAGTGGCGCTCTGGAGCGCCACGTGTTGCGTGTGAGGGTGGGGAGCGTGGCACAGTGGTTAGCGCGCCACGTGATGAGTGTGAGAGTGAGGGAGTGGTGGTGCAGTGGTTAGCGCGCCACGTGTTGGGTGTGAGAGCGGGGAGCGGTGGCGCAGTGGTTAGCGCGCCACGTGTTGAGTGTGAGAGTGGGGAGCGGTGGTGCAGTGGTTAGCGCGCCACGTGTTGGGTGTGAGAGTGGGGAGCGGTGGCGCAGTGCTTAGAGCGCCGCGCCACGAACCCGGCGACCCGAGTTCTAAGATTCTCCCATCACGGCCACCAACACCTCCAGTGACGATTGTCTTGCGCCGGTCCTGGGCCTCCCCTAGGTCGACTCAGCCTTAAGTGGGCACCTGGTGCTGCGTGTACAACATCGGCAACTGGGGGATACAAAGGAGGGCCAGGCAATGTGCTTAGGCCACCCCACCCGCTCCTGTGCCGTGCCGACCTTCACGGCTGCTATTCGCTAACGGCACTTGCCCCAACAGTCCGCCGAGGCTATACGGGGCCATCTTTGCCTTTCCTCACAGTCACGGCCGTTTAATTGCCACGGCAATCGGGCAGCTGCCACCTGTGGCCTCGCGCTACGGAGGCGAGCGACCCGACCCATCGGTGTGGTTGTTGTTGGTGTCTTATTGTTAGCGTGGATTGTAACAATCAGTCACTCAGCTCTCTAGCCCTTCTATAGCATAACTAGAGTGTACATCAGTCACTCAGCTCTCTAGCCCTTCTAGAACATCACTAGAGTTGTACATCAGTCACTCAGCTCTCTCGCCCTTCTAGAGCATCACTAGAGTTGTACATCAGTCACTCAGCTCTCTCGCCCTTCTAGAGCATCACTAGAGTTGTACATCAGTCACTCAGCTATCTAGCCCTTCTAGAACATCACTAGAGTTGTACATCAGTCACTCAGCTCTCTAGCCCTTCTAGAACATCACTAGAGTTGTACATCAGTCACTCAGCTCTCTCGCCCTTCTAGAGCATCACTAGAGTTGTACGTCAGTCACTCAGCTCTCTAGCCCTTCTAGAGCATCACTGGAGTTCTACATCAGTCACTCAGCTCTCTAGCCCTTCTAGAACATCACTAGAGTTGTACATCAGTCACTCAGATCTCTAGCCCTTCTAGAACATCACTAGAGTTGTACATCATTCACTCAGCTCTCTAGCCCTTCTAGAGCATCACTGGAGTTTACATCAGTCACTCAGATCTCTAGCCCTTCTAGAACATCACTAGAGTTGTACATCAGTCACTCAGCTCTTTAGCCCTTCTAGAGCATCACTAGAGTTGTCATCAGTCACTCAGCTCTCTAGCCCTTCTAGAACATCACTAGAGTTGTAATCAGTCACTCAGCTCTCTAGCCCTTCTAGAGCACACTAGAGTTCTACATCAGTCACTCAGCTCTCTAGCCCTTCTAGAACATCACAGAGTTGTAATCAGTCACTAGCTCTCTAGCCCTTATAGAACATAACTAGAGTGTGCATCAGTCACTCAGCTATCTAGCCCTTTAGAGCATCACTAGAGTTGTGCATCAGTACTCAGCTTCTAGCCCTTCTAGAGCATCACTAGAGTTGTGCATCAGTCACTCAGCTCTCTAGCCCTTCTAGAACACCACTAGAGTTGTACTTCAGTCACTCAGCTCCTATCCCTTCTAGAGCATCACAGAGGTGACTCAGTCACTCAGTCCTAGCCCTTCTAGAGCATCACTAGAGGTGTACATCAGTCACTCACCTCCTAGCCCTTCTGAACTCATTGAATTCACCACTCTACTCACATGGAACAAATATATTTCGAATCCAAATACACTTTATTAACTTTTTTTTAAGTAATCAACGTCGTTTTGGTTTAGATTTAAAACTTTGGCAAGATTCGGGCACACGAGTCAGTAAAATATCATCCCTGGGCACGTTTAAATCAAGTCGGAGCCATGAATCAACTCGGCAAATAATTGTAATCTGATTCAAGCTCTGTAACATGAATCGATTACAAGCTGGGTGGGGCGGTGTTTGGTGGCAACTGCACGTGACCTCTCATCCAGCACTGTGGAGGTAGTAGCGAGGGTTAGTGGAGCACGTCAGATGTTGTTGTTGTTGGAATAAAAATGCTTCTTAGCTCATCGGATTCCTGCAGTATGAATCAATTCTGATCCGGATTCTGGTTTCTTCCAGTGGNTGTCAAGTAGCAGCCGTGTATCCCGTGGCTCGCTGGAGATGCGGTACAGAAAAGTGCGTGGACTAATCTCCATTTGTTCCATCTGAGACTTAGTGTTGTAAAAAAATGGCTGCCGCTCAGCAATGTGGCATTTCTGGATTTTAGGTAAATAAGCGGAATGTCGGATGAGCATCCTCCAATGAATCTTGACTTAAAAACTATTTAAAAGTATTCCGATTCAGCCATCCACCACCACCACCGATAACAGCAACTGGCGTCTCTTGCCAGCGAGTAATCATAACCGAATAATACACTCATCATCATCATTGTTCAAGTCGTGACAATATATTTTTATTCTACTCTGCAGGTCATGCGCATGGCCTTCCCGCAGCAGTGTCACCAGCCAAAGCTACGAGTTGGCGGGGGGGGGGGGGACGTGGCCCCCTATCACAACCACCATGAGATTTGTTTTGAATAACAGTGTTAAAAANCAACAACAACAACAACTCATTAATTAAAAACGCGGTTTCAATTGTATTTTTTTGGGGCCTGGAAATGCTTTCATTTATTGCACCGTAATTTTTATTTTATTTGTATCTTTAATTTTAATTTAATGAGAGCTGTGAAGTTTGCAAAGTTGTCAACCCATACGGTTAATTCCGTATTCTTGTACAGGGAAATTACATTTTGAGGTATATACGGTGTACAGACGTTTCAATACGGGTAGACATTTCTTTTTTGTCTATTTGTGTTTGCCCTTGTGATGGGATTTTTGTAGGATGAACGTTGAGATTCATAAGAAGCACGGGGAGACCACCCAGGTCTGAATTGGTCTGTAATAAGATAGCCACTGATTAGGGTTGACAGGTATGCATGTAGAACAATAGGGTCCCATATAGATCAATAGGATCCCATATAGATCAATAGGATCCCATATAGATCAATAGGGTACCGTGTACATACCTGGAAACCCATACGGTTTACCCGGTATTCTAAGTAATGATAATTATTTTTGTCTATTTGTTCGTGTACACCCACCACCACACTCAACACTAGTGCACTAACCACTAGTACACTCACCACTAGTACACTCACCACTACTACATCACCACTAGTACACACACCACGAGTACACTCACCACTAGTATACATCAGAGGTCGCAAACGGGTTTTGATTCCTTACCCGTACCCGGCCGCACCAGGGTCGCAAATGGGTACCCGTACCCTACCCGTACCCGTACCCTACCGAAATGAGTGACAAACGGTTACTCACCAGTGACTCACGGCCTACCCGTACCCGCCGCACCAGGGTCGCAAACGGGTACCCGTACCTGGCCGGGTACGGGTAGACAGGTATCGGGTAAGGTACGGTATCGGGTACCCGGTTGCGACCTCTGGTACACACACCACGAGTACACTCACCACGAGTACACTCACCACTAGTACAATGACATGATGACACCTGCTGGCTGGGCAAGGGAAGCGTGGGTACGGGCACCGCTAAGACAACATCCAATCTGAAAGGGAGGTAATGGGCGGGGTTGACCGAGATGTTCCAGGAACCTGCTGGAAGTTCCACAAGATGGCGTGGCCGGAGGCGTGGCCTAACCGCGCCCGGGGAGATATAAGCGGGGGTTGACCGGGGCTCGGGGTTCGCGTGTGGAGTCTTGGGTCCGGGACTGCCTCGCTGTTCACCATCATCTCTCCATCATCCCGACCACGTGGAAGATCTCCCGCGAGTTTCCATCGCCGTTCTCGTCACCGCCGTCAACCAGCAGCGTAGCGGAGTGAGGGCGGTGGGTCCGCGCCGAGTGACCGGCGTGCGTAGCTAGTCGAGGCGTTCATATCTTAGGTGTTGTACTCAGTGTGAGACGTTTAAGTGTTGCCCTGTGTTGTGCCCAGTGTGAGAAATAAAGAGGTCACCCTCCACACGACGGTCGCAGAAGTCGCTCGTTACACTAGTACACTCACCACTATACTCATAACTACAAACCAGTCAACCCTTACCAGTGTGCTACCTTATTATAGAGGGAAGGAGGGGGAAAGGGGGGCTCCCGGGGGAGGAGGGGCCGGGGGAGGAGGAGCCTCCTTGTTCATAGCGCAGCGCGCTAACCGCTACACCACCGCTCCCCATCTACACACACGCGCAAGCATCAGCGTCTTGTCCTTGCGAGTAAGGAATCCAATCCGTACGCTCCCCCCCTCCCCCAGTCTCCTCCTTGAGTTGCCCCCCCTTCCATCCCTCCCAGTAGCCCACTTACCCCACCACCACCACTCCCAGACCACCCCCCCAGAGCCGGCCCAGCCACTAAGCGACCCTTGCAATTGCAAAGGGCCCCGTGGCCAGCAGAGGGCCCCTAGAGTCACTGCTAGCTAGTGGGTGAAAAAAAATCATACATCAAAGGGGCCTCCAACCAAATTTTGCTTAGGGCCCCCAAAGGTCTAGGGCCGGTTCTGCCACCCCCCCCACCACCACGTGCTTTACATTCGCGTGAGCGGTAGCTGATTCTTAGCCGCTTTCTCCTTGCGACACGTCCCGCACAGCACGCCGAGGAACCCGTTGACGAACTGCACAGCGCACAGCAGCACCTGGACAGCGCCCGTGACCGCGACGATCGTGAAGAGGGCCACGTGCCACTTCACGGCGTTTGGGGGCTTCAAGCAGACGTCCCACAAGGTGCTGTTGAAGAGGTAGCTGCTTCTGTTCGAAGGTTGAGGGGGCGGGGGCGCAGAGAGAGAGGGTCGGGAGGGGGTAGCTACTCTTGTAGGGTCGAATTGGTGCTGTGTCTGTGTGTGTGTCTGTGTGTGTGTGTGTCTGTGTGTGTGTGTGTCTGTGTGTGTGCGGGGAGGTGCTCGCTAACAGCACTTGCCCCTACAGTCTGTTAAGGCTATACGGGGATCTTTATCTTTATCTTTGTGGGGGAGCGGTAGTGTAGCGGTTAGCGCGCTGCGTTACGAACCCAGCGACCCGAGTTCGATTCCCGCTCACGGCCAACACCAGTGACGATTATTGAACCGGTCCTGGGCCTCCCCTAGGTCGACTCAGCCTTAAATGAGTACCTGGTGCGGTGTGTAAACATCGCCACTAGGGAGACAAAGGCGGTCGGCGTGGTGCTGGCCACCCACCCCNTCGTGTACCGTTGCGGCCTCCATAGGTGCTCGCTAAAAGCACTTGCCCCTACAGTCTGTTAAGGCTATACGGGGATCTTTGTCTTTGTGTGATTTAGCGGTGGTGTAGCGGTTAGCGACCCGGGTTCGATTCCCGTTCAACGGCAAACACGGTGACGATCATGTGAACTGATCATGGGCCTCCCTAGGTCGACTCAGCCTAAATGAATACCTTCAAAATCATCTCCATTGACAGACCCGTCCTTCGACTAGCGCTGTTTGTGTCCAACGTGTTCTGCTTGACGTCGCACCTACGATTAGCCGCGGTGGGCTTCGTCCGGTGCAAGCGAAAGAGGTTCAATGCACGGACGTACATGCGACTCGTGGCACTTACTGCACGTTGTCCTGGTTAATGTTGGGGAAGTGCTGCTCGAATGGATAAATCCACTCTTCCGACGTGGAATTCACGTTGCATTTGGGTCCTTGAATGAGCCCCACTGTGCTTACAGCAAGGCAATAGCCAGAACCAGCCAGGCCCACGACGGAGAAAAGGACCGATATCAACATCTGTTTGGAGATCAGACAAACAACAACAACAGCTGCAACATCGTCGTCGTCGTTATTGTCATCAACTTCGTAATTGTACAAGTCAAGTGTCAAGGATTCATCAGCATGCACGTCAAGGCTATGGGCAATGTTAGTCTATGGGCAATGTTAGTCTGTGGGCAATGCTAGTCTATGGGCAGTGTTAGTCTATGGGCAACGTTGGTCTATGGGCAGTGTTAGTCTATGGGCAAAGTTAGTCTATGGGCAAAGTTAGTCTATGGGCATGTTAGTCTATGGGCAATGTTAGTCTATGGGCAAAGTTAGTCTATGGGGATGTTAGTCTATGGGCAATGCTAGTCTATGGGCAGTGTTAGTCTATGGGCAATGTTAGTCTATGGCAAAGTTAGTCTATGGGAGTGTTAGTCTATGGGCAATGCTAGTCTATGGGCAGTGTTAGTCTATGGGCAATGTTAGTATATGGGCAATGTTAGTCTATGGGAGTGTTAGTCTATGGGCAATGTTAGTCTATGGGCAAAGTTAGTCTATGGGAGTGTTAGTCTATGGGCAATGTTAGTCTATGGGCAAAGTTAGTCTATGGGAGTGTTAGTCTATGGGCAATGCTAGTCTATGGGCAATGCTAGTCTATGGGGAGTGTTAGTCTATGGGCAATGCTAGTCTATGGGCAGTGTCAGTCTATGGGCAATGTTAGTATATGGGCAATGTTAGTCTATGGGCAGTGTTAGTCTATGGGCAATGTTAGTCTATGGGCAATGATGATGTGATCCTGAAATGTTGATAGTGTATGGGTAGTGTAAGATTAGCGCGCTGTCCTACAAAGGAAGCCGAGTTCAATTCCCGTCTACGGCCAACGTTAGTCTGAACCGGTCCTGGGCTCCCTAGGTCGACTCAGCCTCAAATTAGTACCTGGGCGGTGTGTCAACATCCACGGGGAGACAAAGGCGGCCGGGGGTACTGGACCCCCCTTACCGTGCCGGCCTTCATAGGCGCTGCTCGCTAACAGCACTTGCCCCGACAGTTCGTTGAAGGCTATACGGGGCATCTTTGTCTTTGTGTGCTCAGGGTTTTCTCGTGAGGTGCCGGCTCTCACCCCACATCTGTTCGCGCAGCAGCCCCGCTTGAGTCCCGCACAGATCATCTGCATCGCTGACAGCAGGACCTGTGCAACAACATCATCACCTTCAGCAACAATAACATCGATAATTTTTTTTTACCCTTCTATCTGGCAACAAAACTGACACCTTTTTTACAAGGAGTCATGTTTGCATAGACCACAATACCTGCAGTCATAATGCAAACAAAAAACATAACTCTGATAATGTGCACTGTCCTTGAAGTTGATTGGTCCACACCGAGACAGCTTTCCTTAGAGCCTAGTCTCACATGGGTTGGACCAGATGACGCCGAAAGGCGCACTCAAACAACACCACCGAAGGAGAGTTACATTACCATTGTTANAGTTATTTTTTTCTTTGCATTATAACTGCAGGTATTGTGGTCTATGCAAACATGACTGCTTGTAAAAAAGGTGTCAGTTTTACAATTATTATATTTTTACTGGCAAATGAGGTTCCAATGGTGTAAACAATAACATCGCTAACAATAGATCAAGATGCACCCCGTATGGGGGAGGGTTGCAGAGAGAATTGACTTTTAAACAACTTGTATTGCCGCCAGCAGCAACAGCACTGGAGGCGATTTCAATATGAAATACACAAAGTCACCGGCAAACAAATGAAAATAAATTTCGATTTAAAGCATTCGTGACTGCAGGGATTCATCTTCTTGGATCTTTCGGTAAAGTCACGTAGAAGGCAAATAATAAAATAAAAATAATTATTTTATTATGTTTTAATTTTTTAATTTCATTGTTTCCCTTCTACGTGACTTTACAGAAATAACCAAGAAACTGATAATAAACGTTACAAATCGACGCGCTGTGGCGCTAAAAGCACGCGCAGAGAGAGAGAGAGGGAAAAATAGATAGAGAGGGGTACAGAGAGGGGGGGGGCAGAGAGGGGGTAGAGAGAATAGAAAGGGGTAAGGAGAGCAGAGCGAAAAATCTTCTGTTAAATCATTCATTAAAAAAAGTGAAGCAAAGCATAAAAAACGAAATGATGAACGAAGCAAAGTGCCGAATACACCGAGCATCTTCTTGTTTCCTCTGATCGTTAAAAAAAGAGAGAATGAGAGAGAGAAAGAGAATAGAGAGAGGGGTTGAACCAATTTTATTGCTGCCAGCGGCAAACGGACTGGAGCTGATTTCGATGCAAGGACCATAATCGATTTAAATTTCGATTGAAAGCTTTCGTGACTGCAGGGATTCATCTTCTTGGTTCTTTCGGTAAAGTCACGTAGAAGAGAAATAATAAAATAATAAAAAAACATAATAAATAATTCTCACGACGTTTCGGCCACAACGCAAGCAGCCGTCCTCAGGTGGAGAGCAGGTCTGTCGAGGAGACAGAGTCTGAATGAATGCTCTCCACCTGAGGACGGCTGCTTGCGTTGTGGCCGAAACGTCGTGAGAATTATTTTATTATGTTTTATTTTTATTATTTTATTACTTCCCTTCCACGTGACTTTACCGAAAGAACCAAGAAGATGAACCACAATCGAGTCCAGCGTCACGTGCGCGCGTCACAAACACGCGTGTCACGTGGCGCGTGTCACGTGGCGCGCGCCACGCGCATCGCAGCAACGTGACGTCGTTTCGCACGACTCGCTCCACAAAGTAGCTCATTAAACAGAGAGTGAGAATCACGTAGGTGAAAAAATAAAATTAAAATCAATAAAATCCGCACCTTAACAACTCTTGGAACCTCCGAGTTCAACCAGTCTACACAACAAAAGCTCATTCCTAGCAGCGGGCTTCAGCCGCACCGAACCTCACAAAAATAATATCCAGGGGCCTACCTTGGCTCTTCCCACCCTCAACCAGTATATATACAAGGAGTGTTTTCTTGGAATTTATCTTACTTGATACATCTATCGTGCTGTGACGGTTCCACCTGAAGACGGAAACGTCGTGATTTTTATTTTACTTTTATTAATTTTAAATTTTTACCTACGTGACTTTACCGAAAAAACCAATAATATGAATCCTTGCAGTCACGAAAGCTTCAAATCTAGAATAGAGTGAGAGAGTGGAGAGCTCTGCATGCAGATATGAACCACCCGTCGGAGGCCGTAGGACTGCGAGAAGGGCTGCGTGCAGATGCAGCACTTGTCGTAAAAAAATGTTATTTATAAATATATTTTTTTTATTTACAAATATTACATAGAAAACAGGGGAACATAGACATGGAGAAGGGAGAGAGGGGTAGAGAGAGAGAAGGTAGAGAAAGAGGGAAGGGTAAGAAGGAGGAGAGCATAGCGTGAAATCTTTTGTGAAATCTTTCATTTAAAAGGGGGTGGGGGGGCCATAAAGCAAAGAATTGAAAAAAAAACGAAATGATGAACGAAGCAAAGTGCCGACTACACGAGCATCTTCTTGTTTCCACTGATCGTAAAAAAATGAGAGACAGAGAAATAGATTGAGAGAAAGAGTGAGAGAGAGAGACTTTTGACTTTTAAACAACTTTTATTGCCGCCAGCAGCAACAGCACTGGAGGCGATTTCGATATGAAACACTCAAAGTCACCAGCAAACAAATGAAAATTAACGCTACAAATCCACGCGCAGTGGCGCTAAATGCACCGCGTACAACACGAAATAAAAGTCACGTGGTGGTGGTGGTCATCGCGCACGCCACGGTGACGAGCGAGCGAGCGCTTCAGAAGGTGAACAATATAGTGAGAGAGAGTGAGTGAGTGAGAGAGATAAATATAGCGTGAGAGATAAATATAGCGTGAGAGAGAGAGAAATAGATTGTGAGAGAGTGAGCTCGAGAGTGAGCGAAAAAAAAATTACGAAATGATGAACGAAGCAAAGTGCCGAATGCACCGAGCATCTTCTTGTTTCCACTGATCGCAAAAGAAAACAGAGAGACATTCTCACCAGAATTCCACCGCCTCCAATGCCTCCCAGGAAGAGTGCGTAGACGGTGATGCGAGCGTGGGTTCCTCCATGGAAATGTGATCGACTGCTCCGTTGGGGAAGAACATTAGCGCGTTTCCCAGGATGGCAAGGACGGCGAGTGGGATGAGAGAGATACCCACGCACATGGTGCATTTGCCCGTGCACATTGTTGCGACGTGTCTGTGTCTGTCTGTGTGTTGAACTTCTTTCGCACCGTACGTAGCCAAACCGTGCTAATCGGAGGGTGCTTATTCGCTGGGGTCTAACCAGCAAAGGAAAAGGCTGGCGTTTATCCCAAACTTGTTCGTGGAAGAGCCGCTCGCTTACCAAACTAAATTGTTTACTTTACCAGGTAAGGCGCACTGCGCTGTCTTTGTATCGCTATTTTTTCTTATTTTTCAGAAGCGACCTGGCCACAAACGATTTCTCAACGAGCGCACGTAGCAGAGCCGACGTAGTCAAGATGAAGACAAAGATCCTCCTACACTCCACCGCGTAGCCTTCAGAAGACTGTTGGGTCAAGTGCGACTTCAAGGAAGGTCAACGCGGCGCGTAGAAGAAAACACAAAGACAAAGATCCTGCGTTATAGACTAACAGATGTTGGGGCAAGTGCTGTTAGCGAGCACCGATGAAATAAAAAAAAACACAGAGAGAGAGAAAAAGCGACAAACGTACGCACACACGCGAAAAAAAAATGTAACTTAAAAAATAATAAAAATGTATATCCAAGAAAGAGTTTGAACTGTTGAGAAATCTTTAGGCGCACCAGGACACGGCGGTAATGGGTGGTTTCTGATTTCGCTGCGGGTCTGTGCACTCCTGGCCTTTATACGCGGGCGACGGTCTCGGGCCGAGTGTCACATGAGCCATCATCACGATCACGGGAGAGGTGTGGGGGTAGTGGGGGCTGTGGTGGGGGGGGCATTGGGGAAACACGCTGGTGGAGTTGAACCCTCGACAATCATTGATCGAGGTTGTTGTGCGCACCTCTCGGGATGAAATGTGACACATTAACACCCCCCCCCCCCCCCCCCCCCGGTTGGAGATCTTCAACTAACCGATTATGTTTTTATATTCTTGCTTCTTTCGGTGAGTCACGTAGATATAAAATTAAAATAAAATTTTTTTTTAAAGAAATGTTTGCGATCGAAACGTCGTGATTTTTTATTTTATTTCTAACTACGTGACTGTACAGAAAGAACCAAAGAGTATAAATTGAAAATAATACAAACAAAAACCCTCCTCCTGACGAAGACCGCTTGTGTTGCGATCGAAACGTCGTGGGTTTTCTGCTTAAAATATTATTATTATTTAAATTGTTTTCTATCTCCGTGACTTTACCGAAAGAACCAAGCACATGAATTCCTGCAGTCACGAAAGTTTGAAGTCGATTACGTCTTCTTATTTGACCAGGTAAGGGCTCACTGAGCTCTACATGTCCCTGTTGTGAGCAGCGAGCCGGCGTCGAATGACATCTCCACAAAGTGGCGTCATCGAGGATGATCTTGCGGAAATGTAGAGCGTTGGTCAAACACTCTAAACCGGTGATGTTCATTTTAAATGTAGATTGAAAAAAGCGGAGAACTGGAGAACAAACAAAAATCCACGCGACCACGGGCTAGAGAGAGAGAGAGATACACGCAAACTCGGGATTGAACCCACGACCTCCTGTATACCAGGCGAGGTAGTTAACATCTCACCACCGTGATAATGATGATGATGAGAGAGAGACACGTCACATATACAACGGGCGTCAGGGTCGGGATCGAACCCACGACCTCCTGTACACCAGGCGAGGTGGTTAATGGTGATACTCATGACGGTTCATCATTATAATGATCGTGATGGTGATGACTATGATAGTGATGACAAGACCGGAATGGTAAGACCAGGATTCTCAACAACACGACGCCAATCCTCCAGGCTCTCCTGTTCTCTCGAACATTCCGTCAACCAAAATATCCGCAGAGACCTGGGCGTACAAACTGCTCCTGCAAGGGAGTTGACACATTTCTCTTACCAACTACAACCACCACCACTACCACCAATGTCGCCCCGATGGCCACTCGAATCCCAATACCCACCCACCCATCCTTCTGATATCGCGCTGCAGCTGCTGCTCCTCCTGCTGCTGTCACCATCCTAGAATCTCAGCCGGGCCCGGGAGGAAGGAAAGGGAACGTCATAACCTCTGGCCAACAGAGTGCAAGAACGCAGATGTACGTACGTGTGTGTGTGTATGTACGGCACGACACGGGCTGGATAAGAGATGGACTGTTGCGGGGATACGTGGAGCTGAGTGGACTTGCCGATGACCGGTACCAGCGGTGTCAAGATCGGCCTCTGTGGAGGAGGCTCGTGAAGGACGCTACTGGGCAGTTGGAGGCAGTCGCTCTCCAGCAACAGAGGAGCGACGCTCACAACAACGAGCGGAGCGCCGGCGTATAAAATGCAGCACATTAGGGGGCACAGGTGTTGCATCTGCTAGTCATCTCAGTCAGCCAACTCATGGCACCTGCTGGGTCTTTCCCGTGGCCTCCTGTCAGCGAGCACTTGTACACTTTGCGTGGTCACCATTCATCACTAAGTGTCGGATGATGGCTGTGTTGGTGTTGGTGTCTATGTTGAACTTCTTTCGCACCGTACGTAGAACGAGCGCGCTAATTGGAGGTGCGGGGCAGGACATCATTGTCAACCCAGGAGCAGCAGCAGCATCATCACCAAATCGTTTCTCAAAAACAAATAAATACATCTGCGTTTGTTGTGCCGCCCTTCATATGTTCTGCTACCAGTGCCGGATTATCCTAGTAGCAAAAGTAGTTATACATGTAGTAGCTACAACACGTGTAGTAACACGTGTAGTAGCTACAACACGTGTAGTAGCTACACGTGTAGTAGCTGCTCGTGTAGTAGCTACTACACGTGTAGTAGCTGCACGTGTAGTAGCTGCACGTGTAGTAGCTACACATGTAGTAGCTACAACACGTGTAGTAGCTACAACACGTGTAGTAGCTACACGTGTGGTAGCTACAACACGTGTAGTAGCTACACGTGTAGTAGCTACAACACGTGTAGTAGCTACACGTGTAGTAGCTACAACACGTGTAGTAGCTACGGGCCCGCACTTTCAAGGGCCCCTCGCTAAATGCTTTCAAGCTATCAATTCCGGTGCAGTGATTCTGCACTTGCTCTATTACTATAGTACTATACCGCCTTCAACTTTTATGAACGACTGGGTGTTTAAGGTGAGCGATGTGTCATATTATCTGTCTGTATAGCAAATGAAAAAAACGCAATTATTTAAATTCTAGATTTGAAGTTTTCGTGACTGCAAGGATTCATACTCTTTGTTTTTTCGGTAAAGTCACGTAGGTAGAAATTAAAATGAAAAAACTAAATTAAATCACGACGTTTCGGAGGCAACACAAGTTCCGACGGAATGTTGAGCCCATACGGGGTCGTCGTGTTCGTGACAATTACTTTACTATGCAAGTAAATAAGTATAACCCGTAAAAACAAAGTTTTTCACTATAAATCCTTTATATGCGTGGCGGCTTGAGTCCTCTCGTCCTCTGGCTTGAGATGGCTGCTACCTATGGGTCAGATGATTGTCTGCCAGTATTAAGCAATTGGTAATTAAATATTTAATTTGTTTTCCCTAAACAGTGTACAATTTAGTAAAAATTTTTCACGAACATTAATTGTCTCGCACAACGAGTCTGTGTGCAAAATGTCAGCTCGATTGGATCACGGGAAGTGGGTTAAAAAACGTACCGAAATATTTGCACGGTCGAAAGCAAGCAAGCACGCAAGCACGCAAGCACGCAAGCACGCAAGCAAGCGAACTTAATATAAAGGATTTAATAATGAATGTGTTTTTGTAATATTCTGTCTCCCCCCACCACCACCGGCTCGCGAAAATCCACTGGACCGCGAGCGAGCGAGTTGGAATGGATCTTCAGCCGGGAGATAATTAACGAGACATCATCATCGTGATGATCGTCATCGTCACTCGTATTCATCAACAGACTTCATTATTTCAACACGAGCTTATTTGCATGGCTTTTGACGAGGCCACTTCGCGTCCGCCCACGCTCCACTGTTCGCATGTCGCAGTCTTGGTCCGCCTCTTAAACACAAAAGGCAAAGATGCCCCGGTATAGCCTCTACGGACTTTCTGGGGCAAGCGCCGTTGGCGAAGTCGCACCAACTATGAAGGCCGGAACGGCGCACGAGGGGTGGTTTGCCAGCGCCACGCCCGGCCGCCTTTGTCTCCCCATGTGGCGATGTTTACACACCGCACCAGGTACTCATTTGAGGCTGAGTTAACCTTACGGAAGCCCAAGACCGGTTCAGATAATCGTCACCGGTGTTGGCCGTGAGCGGGAATCGTACTCGGGTCGTCGTGTTCGTTGCGCAGTGCAGCGCTAACCGCTGCGCCACCGCTCCCCACATTCAGACATATAAAGACAAATATTCCCCGTATAGGCTCAACAGACTTTTGGGGCAAGTGCTGTTAGCGAGTAGCACCTATGAAGGCCGGCACGGCACACGAGGCCTTTCGTCTCCCCGAGCGGCGATGGTTACACACTAATTTGAGGCTGAGTCGACCTAGGGCCGGGTACGGGTACCGTTTGCGACCCTGGTGCGGCCGGGTACGGGTACGGGTAGACCGTGAGTCACTGGTGAGTAGCCGTTTGTCACTCATTTCCCAACGTCTTGTCTCTTCTCACAATTCAAGTTCCTAGAATCAACCCACCCGCGTCTGCAACATGGCTTCATCCAGAGGTCGCAATCAGGTACCCGGGTACGGCGGTACGGGTACCTGTTTGCGACCCTGGTGCGGCCAGGTACGGGTACGGGTAAGGAATCAAAACCCGTTTGCGACCTCTGGTCTCGAGACATCACGGTGAAATGTATTGATGCGATGCACTTGCCGGCTTATATCTCACTGCTTATTTTGGAGGAGGGGGGGAATGCATCATTATGATAATGAGTATTATAATTATTATAAGACTATCATGTGAATGTCAGTGCACTGACATTCTATTGTAGGCAAGGCATAGGATTGGCTCAAGCAAATCCTGACTCTGCTGACGAGGCAATGAATGTGGAAACCAGTCCTTGCATATGGACATCTTGCAGTTCACCAACACTGTCTCACGCAGAGCCTGACTGCTGATGATGCAGTGAATGTCGAAACCAGACCGTGCACATGGACATCTTGCAGTTCACCAGCACTGTCTTACGCACAGCCTGACTGCTGATGATACAATGAATGTCGAAACCAGACCTTGCACATGGACATCTTGCAGTTTACCAGCACTGCCTCACGCACAGCCTGACAGCTGATGAGACACCGAGTGTGGAAACCGGTCCAGGGTTGTGTTAAAAACCGAGGCCGATGGACTCCATTCACTCTCAGGGGCCGCGCGGCTGACGGGATGTGTACAAAAATAACAGCAGCTTCGAAGTGTTGTCTTCTGTGGTGTGCAGGACCCGTGAGCATTGCGAGCAGTCTGCGTAATTATCTTGTGAATGATATTCTCGACGAGGACGACGCTAATGATTACATTTGGCAACGAGGAGGCTTGGATTCACCCAGGCTGTGTACACTCATTTGTCTTGTAAATTTAGCATGCAAATTACGCGTTAATGGTTTATTCAGACTGACCTTTGCTTGGAAGCGCACTGAGAGACGGAGAGATGAACACGCGGATTAGAGAACACACGCCATGCAGCAGTGGATAGACCACGATGATGATGATGATTGTGATGAACCGTGAATCGCAGGAGATGTTAACTCCCTCGCCTGGTGTGCAGGAGGTCGTGGTTCGATCCCGACCCTGACGCCTGCTGCTGTATATTTGGAATTTGCGTGTCTCTCTCTCATCATCATCACGGTGGCTAGGAGATGTTAACTACATCGCCTGGTGTGCAGGAGGTCGTGGGTTCGATCCCGACCCTGACGCCTGCTGCTGTATATTTGGAATTTGCGTGTCTCTCTCTCACTCCGTGGTGAGATGTTAACTACCTCGCCAGGTGTGCAGGAGGTCGTGGGTTCGATCCCGACCCTGACGCCTGCTGCTGTGTATTTGGAGTTTGCGTGTTTCTCATCATCATCACGGTGGCTAGGAGATGTTAACTACCTCGCCTGGTGTGCAGGAGGTCGTGGGTTCGATCCCGACCCTGACGCCTGCTGTATATTTGGAGTTTGCGTGTCTCTCTCTCCGTGGTCGCGTGGATTTTCTCCGGGGCACCTCCTGTTTTTGACCCTCCACATTTCTGTAATCAACATCACCTCGCCTTTCAGACTAATTTGGCTTCTGCTATGAATGTCCACACGACAACTACGACGATGATGATGATGAGGCCCACTTCATTGGGCTATCATTTTGTGACGGACAGGTCGCTTCTGAAACAAGAACTGCGTAGCTCAGTGGGATGTTGCCTTGTGACATAAATACCAAACATGATCTCGTGTTGGCGGTAATCACGATGCAAAGCGGTCCGACGAGATGGCCACACCATTGGAACCTCATTTGCCAGTAAAAATATAAATGTTTTTTTACCCTTTCATCTGGCAACAAAACTGACACCTTTTTTACAAGGAGTCATGTCTGGTCCAACACCATGTGAGACTAGGCTCTAAGGAAAGCTGTCTCGGGTGTGGACCAATCAACTTCAAGGACAGTGCACACATTATCAGAGTTGTGTTTTTTNGTTTGCATTATGACTGCAGGTATTGTAGTCAATGCAAACATGACTCCTTGTAAAAAGGTATCAGTTTTGTTGCCAGATAGAAGGGTAAAAAACTATTATCATATTTTTACTGGCAAAGGAGGTTCCAATGGTGTAAATGCTTACCCGAGCTCTCATACTCTTATGGTGCATTGTCTTTGAGTCGTGCGCCTTTTGGCGTCATCTGGTCCAACCCATGTGAGACTAGGCTCTAAAGAAAGCTGTCTCGGGTGTGGACCAATCAACTTCAAGGACAGTGCATACATTATCAGAGTTGTGTTTTTTGTTTGCATAATGACTGCAGGTATTGTGGTCTATGTAAACATGACTCCTTGTAAAAAAGGTATCAGTTTTGTTGCCAGAGATGGCCACACTTCACGTTAAGTCAGATACTGTGTCGGGGGGAGGAGGGGGGGGGCTGGTGTGTAAACATCGCCACTGGGGAGACAAAGGTGACCGGGCGTGGTGCTGGCCACCCACCCCTCGTGTGCCGTGCCGGCCTTCGTAGGTGCTGCTACTCGCTAACAGCACTTGCCCCAACAGTCTAATACTATACGGGGATCTTTGTCTTTGTGTGCTCAGAGCCTCTTTGAACGAACCGGCGATCCGGTTCGATTCCCGCTCACGGTCACCGACACCTTGGCGATTATCTGAACCGGTCCTGGGCCGTCCCTAGGTCGACTGATTACAAATCTGATCTCAGATTTGCTCTATCACATCTCATTTTTATGCTATCGGCATACCCATTTTCATTGATTTTACCCGAAATTAACTCTGTCACTCATGATTGCAAGTTGTTGCGCGTCAGTGACTGCTTTAGTGTTAAATATGGCGCTGTATTTTTAGGATAGTGTGTTTATAATATAATTTTATGTAGATATCTACATTTATTTAATATTTTNCTTCTGCAGTTTTTATTGAAAATTCAATATTTGATATCTCAAAAACCTGATGTGATAGACAAAAACTGATGCCATATTTGGATGTGTAAACATCGGCACAGGGGAGACAAAGGCGGCCGGCGCGGTGCTTAGCCAGTCCGCTGGGGCTGCACGAGGATCTTTGTCTTTGAGGGGGCGGGTGAGTTAATTGACATTGCGACATCGGAGGGAATTCACGAGGAAGTCGTAGAGTTAGTGCCATGGTTCAAATATTAACTTTGCGTCGGTGACTCGTGACCACAGAGGATGGGTCATCACTCAGGCTACAGAGGATTCACAATGGCCATGTCAGAGACAGTGAACCAACACTGCTGAGACCTGGGTTCGAGCCCTGGGTCTGGCTGTCCGTCTCTCAGGGAGTTCATTGGCCATGTCAGAGACACTGAACTAACACTGCTCAGATCCTGGGTTCGAGCCCTGGGTCTGGTCTCTGTCTGTCAGGGGTTCGTTGTGGCCATGTCAGAAACACTGAACCAATACTGCTGAGATCCTGGGTTCGAGCCCTGGGTCTGGCTCTCTGTCTCTCAGGGGTTCATTGGCCATGTCAGAGACATTGAACCAACACTGCTGAGATCCTGGGTTCGAGCCCTGGTCTGGGCGTCTGTCTCTCAGGGGTTCTCAATGGCCGTTTCGGAGAGATTCATCCAGAACTGCTGAGATCCACGGTTCAAAATCAGAATGTTTATTTATATAGGAAGGGAGCTTCACAACAACATCTGTGCTGCGGTGATCCATCAACCCTCGCTGCTGCTGTTGCTGCCTCCACAGCACTGGATGGAGACATGCTACCTGCAGCAGCGCCATCGCCAACACAGCCACAACCATGTCCACAACCACCACCACCACCGCCACAACTACCACAACCACCGCCACCACCACCATCACCACCACCGCCACAATTACCACAACCACAGCCACCATCACCACCACCGCCACAGCTACCACAACCACCGCCACCTCCACAGCCACCACCGCCACCACAACCACCATCACAACCACCGCCACAACCATCACAACCACAGCCACCCACTGAAAACACTGGTCAACAAAAAAAAATTCTGGCCTGGACTTTTGCAGCTGTTTTAAACTAATTTCAGGGTGCGGATTCCAAATCTGATCTCAGATTTGCTCTATCACATCTCATTTTATGCTATCGGCATACCCCATTTTCATTGATTTTACCCGAAATTAACTCTGTCACTTATGATTGCAAGTAGTTGCGAGTCAGTGACTGCTTTAGTGTTAAAATATGGTGCTGTATTTTTAGGATAGTGTGTTTATAATATCATTTATGTAGATATCCACATTTATTTAATATTTTTCTTCTGCAGTTTTTATTGAAAATGCANTATTTGATATCTCAAAAACCTGATGTGATAGACAAAAACTGATGCCAGATTTGGAATCAGCACCCCAAAATTACCTTAAACCGTTGGAATACCTTATGCCAGAAAAATTGTGTTGACCAGTGTAATTATATGAGTCGTGGGTGATAGGTTGGCGACCAGATGAAGCTCTCTTCCGGAATACTAATTGTATTTAAAAATAAAACCGCGTGTATATATTTACTTGTTTCGGCAGCATTATTATATTTTGTAAGTTTTACACATTCTTCACGACAATCGTCTTGTTAGCTGGGGCGGGCGATATCTCTTGCTGATGTTTTTGTGCCGCGGGGAGATCAAAGTGTGAAACGTAAGAATAGGTTTGACCCTTTACATGGCCATAAAACAGGTGTTAGGATGCTACAAAAATACCGCATGTACTATTCACCTCTTGGCGTTCACCGGTCTGACGCTGGTGACACGGGCCATCAAGAAAGCTGTCTCTGATGTAAGCCAATGCAACACTTATTACACTGGTCAACAAAAAAACTATTCTGGCCTGGACTTTTGCAGCTGTTTTAGACTAATTTCAGGGTGCTGATTCCAAATCTGATTTCAGATTTTCTCTATCACATCTCATTTTATGCTATCGGCATACCCCATTTTCATTGATTTTACCCGAAATTAACTCTGTCACTTATGATTGCAAGTTGTTGCGAGTCAGTGACTGCTTTAGTGTTAAAATAGGGTGCTGTATTTTTAGGATAGTGTGTTTATAATATCATTTATGTAGATATCCACATTTATTTAATATTTTTCTTCGGCAGTTTTTATTGAAAATGCANTATTTGATATCTCAAAAACCTGATGTGATAGACAAAAACGGATGCCGGATTTGGAATCAGCACCCCGAAATTACCTTCAAACCGTTGGAATACCTTATGCCAGAAAAAGTGTGTTGACCAGTGTCATCAGAGCAATGTTTGTCTGCATGTTCACCACAAGTACCGAGTGCGATTAATTCAGTAACTTGATCCCATGCAAAGGGCTTCTATTTAATGTTTGAGCATCTTAACACAACTCCTGTTCTATTGCCAGAAAGGGTAAAAACCGACTCTTATTTTTCACGACGGGACATCCGTCCTCCGCTGCAGCTCATCATTTGCGCCAACATCAACGAAACCGGCCTCTCCACCAATAAATTACTCGAGATTACAATGTACACAAATGCGTGTTTCGCCCGGAAGAGTTAAAACATCCGCTGCTTATCGACCACGACCACCACCGGCACCAACCAATCACTCTGTAGTGGCCGGGCGAAGGTTCGTCACCCGAAAGCGTCACGAATTGTCCAGTGATCTCACCGTGACGCGAGGTGTTAACTACCTCGCTGGTATACAGGAGGTCGTGAGTTCGAACTCAACCCTGACGCCTGCTGTTGTATATTTGGAGTTTCTTCTCTCTCTCTCATCATCATCACGGTGGCTAGGAGATGTTAACTACCTCGCCTGGTACGCAGGTGGTTGTGGGTTCGAACTCAACCCTGACGCCTGCTGTTGTATATTTAGAGTTTGCGTGTCTCTCTCTCTCTCCCGTGGCGAGATGTTAACTACCTCGCGTGGTACGCAGGAGATTGTGGGTTCGATCCCCAACCCTGACGCCTGCTGTTGTATATTTAGAGTTTGCGTGTCTCCCCGTGGCGAGATGTTAACTACCTCGCCTGTTATACAGGAGGTTGTGGGTTGGAACTCAACCCTGACGCCTGCTGCTGTATATTTGGAGTTTGCGTGTCTCTCTCTCCCGTGGCGAAATGTTAACTACCTCGCCTGGTATGCAGGAGGTCGTGGGTTCGAACTCAACCCTGACGCCTGCTCTAATATATTTGGAGTTTGCCTGTCTCTCTCTCCCGTGGCGAGATGTTAACTATCTAGCCTGGTACGCAGGAGGTTGTGGGTTCGATCCCCAACCTGATGCCTGCTGTGTATTTGGAGTTTGCGTGTCTCTCTCTCTCTCTCCCCGTGGCGAGATGTTAACTACTTCGCCTGATATGCAGGAGATTGTGGGTTCGAACTCAACCCTGACGCCTGCTGCTGTATATTTTGAGTTTGCGTGTCTTTCTCTCCCCGTGATCGCATGGATCTTTCCTCCCGATCTTCGGGGTTTTCCCTCCAAATTTAGAACCAACATCATTCGTTTAGAGTAATTTGACTGCTGCTGTACATTGCCACGCAACGATTATCAGCCCAATTCGCCGTGCTATGGTTTGTGTTGGCCAGGTCGCTTCTGAATAAGAGCTACGTAGCTCAGTGGGCTATAACCTGGTAAAAAAATAGTTTATAATTTAGTTTAATACTCGTGGGAGGAAACCCACGTGCGCGGGAGGGGGTAGCTACACTCTTTTCCGCCTACAGATGGAACAGATGGATTATTCACACGCGACCTGCTGCGCCGCCTTCTTGTGCTGAACCTCGCAAAGTGGCGCTGCATCTGCTTCACGTGGCCTGCCGCAAGATGCATACTCTTTGGTTTATTCGGAAAAGTCACGTAGGTAAAAAAATTAACCCGTAAAAACAAAGTTTTTCACTATAAATCCTTTATATGCGTGGCGGCTAGAGTCCTCTCGTCCTCTGGCTTGAGATGGCTGCCACCTATGGGTCAGATGATCGCCTGCCACCATTAAGCAATTGGTAATTAAATATCTTTTTTTTTTCCTAAAAAGTGTAAAATTTTGGACATTTTTTTTCACGAAAATTAATTGTCACGCACAACGAGTCTGTGTGGAAAATGTCAGCTCGATTGGATCATGGGAAGTGGGTTAAAAAACGACAGAAAGATTTGCACGGTCATAAGCGCGCAAGCAAGTGAACTTAATATAAAGGATTTAAAAATACATTAAGATAAAAACAAAAAAATTAAATCACGACGATTCGGAAGCAACACAAGCTTCCGTCTTCAGGTGGAACCGTCACAGCTAAATTACTGCATCATTTTAATTTTTTTTTTACCTACGTGACTTTGCCGAGAAAAAAACAAAGAGTATGGATCCTTGCAGCCATGAAAACTTCAAATCCAGAATGCCGCAAGATGGTTCTGTCGCACGGCTAACAAAACCCAGCATTTGTTTAAACTCTTCGATTTCACCTAATTAGTGACAAATTTACGTGGATGCTTATAGCGGACGAATTACAAATATATCACGCCCCATCATCCCATCCCTTTATCCCATTCCCACCATCTCGAACAATCATCCCATCCTATCATCTCATCCAATCATTAGGTCCCATCATCCTGTCCATGACCCATCCATCACCCATCCATCACCCCATCTCATCATCCATCCATCATTCCGTCCCATCATCCCATCCCATCACCCATCCCATCACCCGATCTCATCACCCATCTCATCATCCTTCCCATCATTCCGTCCCATCATCCGATCCATCACCCATCNCATCATCCCATCTCATCATCCANTCCCATCATTCCGTCCCATCATCCCATCCCATGACCCCATCCCATCATCCCATCCATCATCCGTCCCATCATTCTGTCCCATCATCCCATCCCATGACCCCATCCCATCACCCCATCTCATCATCCCATCTCATCATCCCATCCCATCACCGTCGCCATCCCATCATCCCATCCCATCATCCCATCCCCCNTCTCATCATCCCTTCCCATCATCCCATCCCATCACCCAATCCATCACCCCATCCATCACCNAGTCCCCGCTATCCCGTCTCAGTAGCGTGGCAGCGAGTCCATGGAGTAGAGTGGCGCTGGCTGGAGCTCTCTTTGGGCCTCTCCTTGCGGCATGTCCCGCAAGGAGCCCACGAAGCCGTTGACGGCCTGCACCAGGCACAGGGCCACCTCCACGGCGCCCACGGCCATCATGATGGAGAAGAGGGAGATGTGCCACTCGACGATCCACACGGGCGCCTTGCAAATGCCCCACACCGACGAGTTGAAGAGGTAGCTCGTGCTGAGAGAGGGCNGGGGGNAGGGGGGTGGGCGAGAGGCATACGGACACAGGGAGATGGAGCACGGGATCGATTGAGGCGTCTCAAGAGATTCAGGGCGCCACGGTGGCGAGATGTTACCTGCCTCGCCTGGTATACAGGAGGTCGTGGGTTCGATCCCAGAACCTATGAGATGTCATCTCCATCGCCTGGTGTACAGGAGGTCGTGGGTTCGATCACGACCCTAACGCCTGTTGTATACTTGGGTTTGCGCCATTATGAACCCCTTGTAAGAGAGAGAGCAGACCCAGGGCTCAAACCCAGCATCTCATCTGTGCTGAATCAGTCTTTCTGATACAGCCATGAGCAGAATTTGTATTAATTCTGGAAGAATCCGATGCGCTGTAAAGCTCTTTTCCACAGATGTCCTGGAAGGGGGCGCGGGTCGAACGGTACAACGAATAAACACAACACAAACACACGCGAGAGGAGGGCAGCATATAGGAAGGACAAAGAAATCACGTGTGCAAAGGGGNCGCCCATAAATGACGTCACGCGTTTTGAATTTTTGACCCCCCCCCCTTCGTCACACGACGTCACAAAAAGTCAGACGCCCCCCGCAAAAATAACATCACAAAGCTCTGCCACCCCGCACAAAAAATAAAAATGCTTCAAATCGCTGTAAACTATTGTCATTGTAGTGCTTTAATGTGGCGCTGCTCTGATGTGTAGGCGAAAACATTTATTAAAAGTCTATTTAATTAAGTAGAACGTGTTGTCTATGTTTATAAAGTTGCGCATTTTGATGTCACGTCACATTTCTCACCCCCCCTCGTCACACATCTTCACAATGTCTGCCCCCCCCCCAGGTGTGACGTCATTTATGGACGGCCCCAAAGCACGAATAAAATAACCCATTATTCGTCTCGATGTAAACTTTCGTGACTGCAGGGATTCATCTTCTTGGTTTTTCGGTAAAGTCACGTAGAAGGGAAGTAATAAAATAATAAAAATAAAACATAATAAAATAATTTCGATTTAAAGCTTTCGTGACTGCAGGGATTCATCTTCTTGGTTCTTTCGGTAAAGTCACGTAGAAGGGAAGTAATAAAATAATAAAAATAAAACATAAAATAATTCTCACGACGTTTCGGCCACAACGCAAGCAGCCGTCTTCAAGAAGACATTATTGCCGTCTGTTACGAACTCTCCCGCTCCCTCCCGAGGCGCTTACTCGAGGATCTGGAAGTCCCACTTGTCGATCTTCCGAAGGGGTAGTCCCACTGCTCGCTGCTTCCGCTCTTGAAGAGGCACTTGGGGCCCTCTACCAGAGCCACGGTGGAGACCACGAGGCAGTAGAGGGCGCCCGCGACGCCCACCAGCGACAAGAGGACGGACGTCAGCATCTGTGGAGGAGACCGAGTGGCGTTGTTGGGCGAGGTTGTGGCCCTGCTGCTGGTGTTGTTGTTGTTGTTGCTCCGTTGGTGGTGTTGCACAAACGACAACAACCACAACAACACTGCACCACAGACTCAAAACTGCACATAGACTCAAAACTGCCCATAGACGCAAGCAGCTGTCCTCAGGTAAAGAATGAAACACCACCAAGCTTGGAGCGCTCCAAGCTTGGTGGTGTTTCATTCTTCACCTGAGGACGGCTGCTTGCGTTGTGGCCGAAACGTCGTGAGAATTATTTATTATATTTAAATTTTTATTATTTTATTATTTTCTTTCTACGTGACTTTACCGAAAGAACCAAGAAGATGAATCCCTCAGTCACGAAAGCTTTAAATCGAAACTGCCCAAGACTCAACACTGCCCATAGACTCAACACTGCCCATAGACTCAACACTGCCCATAGACTCAACACTGCCCATAGACTCAACACTGCCCATAGACTCAACGCTGCCCATAGACTAACACTGCCCATAGACTCAACACTGCCCATAAACTCAACACTGCCCATAGACTCAACACTGCCATAGACTCGAACGCTGCCCATAGACTCAACACTGCCCATAGACTCAACACTGCCCATAGACTCAGCACTGCCCATAGACTCAGCACTGCCCATAGACTCAACACTGCCCATAGACTCAACACTGCCCATAGACTCAACGCTGCCCATAGACTCAACACTGCCCATAGACTCAACACTGCCCATAGACTCAGCACTGCCCATAGACTCAACACTGCCCATAGACTCAACACTGCCCATAGACTCACACTGCCCATAGACTCAACGCTGCCCATAGACTCAACGCTGCCCAGACTCAACACTGCCCATAGACTCAACACTGCCCATAGACTCAACACTGCCCATAGACTCAACACTGCCCATCAGACTCAACACTGAGACTCAACACTGCCCATAGACTCAACACTGCCATAGACTCAACACTACCCCATAGACTCAACACTGCCCATAGACTCAACACTGCCCACTCTTAGACTCAACACTGCCATAGCTCAACACTGCACCATANTCAACACTGCACCTATACTCAACACTGCCCAGACNCACCTGCCCATAGACTAAACACTGCACCATANACAACACTACCCATANACNCAACACTGCCCAAGACTCAACACTGCCCATAGACTCAACACTACCCATAGACTACAACACTGCCCATAGACTCAACACCCCCTCTCTTAAAGCTTCACCTCTNCTCCATTGCTGAATCCCTTCCTCGTCCGTCGCCACTCCACTTCTTCCCGTCCCTCCCCAGACCACTACCACCCAGACCACCACCACTACCACCACTACACTACCACCACCACCACTACACCAACACCCAGACCACCACACCACCACCCTGACCACTGCCACCACCACCCAGACCACTACCACCACCACCACCACGACCACTACCACCACCACCACTACCACCAACACCACCACCACTACCACCACCCTGACCACCACCACCACCACTACCACCACCACCACCCNGACCCACTACNACCACCACTACCCCCACCCAGACCACTACCACCACCACGACCACTNNCACCACCACCACTACCACCAACACCCACACCACTACCACCACCACCCAGACCACCACTACCACCACCCTGACCACTACACCACCACCCANACCACTACCACCACCACCCAGGCCACTACCACCACCACCACCCAGACCACCACCACTACCACCACCACTCACCCACATCTGTTGGAGCAGCAGCCGTCCCGAGACCCGGCTCCGATGAGCTCATGGCCGGCACGATAATCTACAGGGCGACTCCCATCAGAGGCGACTCATGGATTATTAACATCATCATCACCATCATCATCATCACCATCATCATCACCATAACATCACACTCATCACATCATTCGGCATCACCATCATCATCAACATCACCATCATCACCATCATCATCACCATAANCATCACCATCAGCACATCACCATCATCATCACCATTCATCAACATCACCATCATCACCNTCATCATCANCATCATCATCATCACATCATCATCACCATCACCATCATCACCATCATCACCACACCATCATCACATCACCATCATCACCATCATCACCATCATCATAATCATCACCAACATCACCATCATCATAATCATGACCATCATCACCATCATCACCATCAGCAGCATCACCAGCAGCATCACCATCAGCAGCATCACCATCATCACCATCATCATCACCATCATCATCAGCAGCATCATTCGGCATCATCACCATCATCATCACCATCATCATCAGCAGCATCATCGGCATCATCAAGGGCAATATTCATTAATAATTCTACAAACACCACCACCATAACCACCAACAAATNCAACATTCATGAATAGTACAACCACACCACCACCACAACCATCACATCACAACCACCACAACCATCACAACCACCACAACCATCACAACCACCACCCNACCACCACAACCATCACAACCACCACAACCATCACAACCACCACAACCACCTCAACCACCACCACGAGATGACCGCTCCGCCATTGCAAGNCCACCACTATCACCACCATCACTCACCATCATACNCACCATCATACCACCATCATGCCACCATCATACCACCATCATACTCACCATCATACCACCATCATGCCACCATCACTCACCATCATACCACCATCATACTACCATCACCACCATCATCCACCATCNTACCACCATCATACCACCATCATACCACCATCATACCACCATCACTCACCACATACCACCATCATGCTCACCATCATACCACCATCATACCACCATCACCACCATCATGCNCACCATCATCTCACCATCATACTCACCATCATACTCACCATCATACTCACCATCATACTCACCATCATACTCACCATCATGCTCACCATCATGCTCACCATCATACTCACCATCATGCCACCATCATACTCACCATCATACTCACCATCATGCTCACCATCATACTCACCATCATACTCACCATCACTCACCATCATACTCACCATCATACTCACCATCATACTCATCATCATGCTCACCATCATACTCACCATCATACTCACCATCACTCACCATCATACTCACCATCATACCACCATCATACTCACCATCATACTCACCATCATACTCACCATCATGCTCACCATCATACCACCATCATACTCACCATCACCACCATCATACTCACCATCANACCACCATCATACTCACCATCATCACCATCACCACCATCATGCNCACCATCATGCCACCATCATACTCACCATCATACTCACCATCATACTCACCATCATCACCATCATACCACCATCATACCACCATCATACCACCATCATACTCACCAGCGTGCTCACCATCGCCACTCACCCAACCGCCATCATCACCACCACCATCACCACCATCCCCATCAAGACCATCATTACCACCATCACCACCATCACCACCATCACCACGACCATCATCACCACCACCATGACCACTATCACCACGACCATCATCACCACCACCATCATCACCACCATCACCACCATCCCATCAAGACCATCACCATCGCCATCATCACCACCATCACCACCACCATCACCACCACCACCACCATCATCACCACCATCACCACCACCATCACCACCACCATCACCACCACCATCACACCATCACCACCATCACCACCACCACCNTCACCACCACCACCACCATCACCACCACCATCATCACCACCACCNTCACCATCACCACCACCACCACCATCATCACCACCATCACCATCACCACCATCNCCACCACCACCATCATCATCACCACCATCACCACCATCCCCATCACCATCACCACCACCATCACCACCATCACCACGACCACACCACCACCTCCACCACCACCACCCACCACCACTCACCAGCAGCCCTCCTCCGGCAATGCCTGCCATGTACCAGGTGAAGTCGGAGAGGTGACCCTGTTCCAGGTGCGTCGCCTCGGCGTTGGGAAGAAAAGCAGCACGTTGGCCACGATGGCCAGGAGAGCCATGGGGACGAGGGCCCCGCCGATGACCATCGTGCACTTGCCCGTGCACATCTTTCCCAGGTCACCCACACGCGCGCAGAAGGTGTTTTGCTGTTTTGCGATCCCACGCGCACACGCACGCACACACGCACACGCACACACGCACGNACACACGTGCACACTTACACACACAAACACGCACACACGTACACACGCACACACACACACGCGCACACGCACGAACACACGTGCACACACGCACAAACACGCGCACACACTTACACACACGAATACACGCACACACGCACACACACACACGAACACACGTGCACACACGTACACACGTACACACACACACGTGCACACACGTACACACGTACACACACGCACACACGCACAAACACGTACACACGCACACGTACACACACACAAACGAACAGACGTACGCACACACACACACACACACGTACACACACACACGCACACACACACACGCACACGTACACACACACGCACAAACACGCACACACGCACACACAACAGCAACAAATATCACAACAACGGTCCACGCAGCCTCCGTTCACTCCACCACCACCACCGTTCCACCTCTTCCAAAAATAACAACAACAACAAACAAGAACCCCTTTACGCGGAGCGGAAACCGAAAACCGGTTAAGAGGAGCAAAGACGGCGCGTCTCGGCGGATGGATGTGAAAGTGCTGTTGTGACGTCCGCCTGTGTTTGCGAGTGTAGCGAAGTTCGTGGTGTGTGCGTGTGTGCGTGTTGATTGTGTGCGGTAGGGCGTGGTGCAGGCCACCCTACACACCCCCTTGTCGTAACCGTGCCGACCTTCACAGGTGCTTGCTACTCGCTCCCAGCACTTGCCCCACAACAATCTGTTAAAGGGCCGTCCATAAATGACGTCACGCGATTTTGGACGATTTTTTATCCCCCCCCTCAAATATGACGTCACAAAAAAAACACGTTTTAAATCGCTTTAAACTATTGTCATTGTAGTGCGTATTTAATGTGGCGCTGCACTCTGATGTTGTAGGAGAAAACATTTATTAAAAAGTCTATTTAATTAAGTAGAGCGTGTCGTCAAAATTTATTTAAAGTTGCACATTTTGACGTGACGTCACATTTCTCAAACACCCCCCCCCTCGTCACACATCGTCACAAATATCTGACTCTCCCCCNACGCCCCTAGGTGCGTGACGTCATTTATGGACGGCCCCTAAGGTTTTACGGGGGATATCTGTCTTTTTTTCCTGTGCGTGCGTTAAAGGCTGATCAGGGGGTGGGGGGTCTTTGTGAGTGAGCGGCACTGCGCTACGAACCCGGCCACCCGAGTTCCCCCTTAGGTCGACTCAGCCTCAAACGAGCACCCGGGACGGTGTGTCAACAACGTCGCCCGCTCGGTGATGACAAAGGCGGCCGAGGCAGCGGGGTGCTCGTCAGAGCTCGCAACCGGGTACCCGATACCCGTACCTTACCCGACGGCTACGGGTACGGGTACCCGTTTCGACCCTAGTGCGGCCGGGTACGGGTAGACCGTGAGTCACTGGTGAGTCACCGTTTGTCACTCATTTCGGGTAGGGTACGGGTAGGGAACGGGTACCCGTACCCGACGGGTACGGTACGGTACCGATTTGCGACCCTGGTGCGGCCGGGTACGGGTGCGGGTAAGGAATCAAAACCCGTTTGCGACCTCTGGTGCTCGCCAACCCAGCCCCGTTGCCGCACGTGAACAGCACTTGCCCAAACGACTGTTCGAGGCTATACTGGGTGGTAGTGCGTAGGCGGAGGTGGGGTGGCATCTTTGTCTTTGTGTTTCTTGTTCCAAGGCAAACATCGTGTCTGGGTCCTGTGCAAAGGTTGCGAGCGATAGCACGAGGCGCGTCTGGTGCGGTGCGAGCTAAAAATGCATCGACATCGGCAGGCAAGGGCATAAACTCACAATCCCCTCCACCACCACCCACCCTCTAAGAAACCATTGCCGCTATAAGCCTGCCTCGTTTCACAATCAGTTCAATCGCTCGCGTCTTGTACATTGCACCCTCCATCACCACCCGCCCCCGTCTCCCGCTACCCCCCCCCCCTCTCCCCACACTGATCAAACTATTAAAATACATCATGGGACCTCCTTTTCCAGTACCAAAATATACTAATAGGGTTTTTCCCCTTTTTTCTGGCAACAAAAAACTGACACCTTTTTGCAAGGAATCATGCTTACATTATCAGAGTATTGTTTTTTGTTTGCATTTGACTGCAAGTATTGTGGTTAATGTAAGCATGATTCCTTGCAAAAGGTGTCAGTTTTTTGGTGCCAGAAAAAAGGGGAAAATCCCTATCAGTATATTAAAATACAGTTCGATTCTCGATTATACTGGTAGGATCCACCTGGTTCCACCAGCCCACAGGGGATTATTGTGTCCGTCCGTCCGTCGTGCATCCAAAATTGGGAAGGGTCGGGCTGGGTGGAGAGGGGAGGGTGGGCTGGGTGGGGAGGTGGGAAGGGCTGGGTGGGGAGGGCTGGTCACCCCGTGGTGCCCTTATAAAACTCAACGTTTAACCTACTCACGCCGGCTTGTGCCCGCCCTCACAGTCGGGCATATTTGCGGAATACACCACGCCGCCGTTGACCCTGGCCATTGACCGAGCAACCCAACGTTCCTACCAGCTCCATCTGCAGGAATGTGTTACGCGCCCATGGCGGGAAGGACGGCAGCAGATAATTAAAATCGCGGATAATTTAAACAACGTGTAACCGTTTTCCACGGATCTTTATGCCAACAATCCCCCCCCCCCCCCTCTAATATAGGTGTCAATTATGTTAAAGTTAACAAAATTGAATTTCGATTTAAAGCTTTCGTGACTGCAGGGATTCATCTTCTTGGTTCTTTCGGTAAAGTCACGTAGAAGGGAAATAATAAAATATAAAAATAAAACAATAAAATTGTCACCACGTTTCGATTGCAACACAAGCAATCGTCATCAGGTGAAGTTTTCAAAGCTGTGGTTTTCACACCTGATTATGATTGCTTGTGTTGCAATCGAAACGTCGTGAGAATTTAATAGTAAAATTTTTATTATTTTATTATTTCCCTTCTACGTGACTTTACCGAAAGAACCAAGAAAAAAAATTGAATTTGTTAATGAACATAACATACATTAATAAGTGAGGAATGTATTGGTCTTGGTTTATCACGAAAAATCCATGCAAAAACACACACACACACTCTCACTTAAACGGGTTTGACAACTCCTGCAGTGGATTTCTAAAAAAATAAATGATCGGGCAAATCACTCAACATGAAGCACAGCTAACCATTGCGATTGTAGCTCTTTCGATTTAAGAAGGAATACTAAACGATCGACCAAAGGCCGTAATCATAATATTCAAATATGCTCAAAATGTCCCCCCCCAATATATTGCTATAAAAATTTGAATTGCTATGCTATGTAAATAAAAAAAACAATTTGCTAAACCTTGGTCACAATAGCTGGACTTGTCTTCATATAAATCAATGCGTAGATTTATGTTGATATGATTGTGGTTATGGATGTACTTTATTAATCCCTAATCTCTCCCATTACATACAATGAAACAAGAAAAGGTTAAAAAGGTCAAAACAGAGCAATGTAATACATTAACACTATTAGACATTATAAAAAAAAGTCTATCCCATGTGTTAGTGAATTTAAAGAATAAGTGCTCACTAGAGGAGATGGAATGAAGGGGTTCCATGTTTGGTGGTAAGCATCCTCCCTTGTCCCTTAGTTTTGCAACGACTAGTGTGGTGGCGGGTTTAACGACACATTTATATATGTGTAGTGGGTAAATAACTGAAGGAGAGTTGCTTCGAGGCAACACTGTTTATTAGTAGTAACTGCTAACACAAAGGGGTAACGGCCCCTTACACCCGATACACTAAAGAGGTAGTCACTCCGGACAATTAGGCCTCTCGCTGACTAATATACACCTTACTAATAGGGTTTTCCCCTTTTTTCTGGCAACAAAACGGACACCTTTTGCAAGGAATCATGCTTACATTAACCACAATACTTGCAGTCAAATGCAAACAAAAAACAATACTCTGATAATTTATGCATTGTCTTTGAAACTGATTGGTCCACACCAGAGACAGCTTTCTTTAGAGCCTAGTCTCATATTGGTGTTCGACCAGATGACGCCAAAAGGCCAACAGTTCCACGACAACGCACTACCAGAGTAATGAGAGCTCGGGGTGAGCAGCTACATCATGGGATCTCCTTTGCCAGTACAAAATATACTAATAGGGTTTTTTCCATTTTTTCTGGCAACAAAACTGATAATATCCACCTTCTTGAGTGAGGCATGAGTCTTCACTGCTGGAAGCTGGAGCCGACCCTTGCCAGGGGTTCGACTCCGTCCCTTGGGCTCTTCTCTTTAGGGGTATTTTTCAGTCTTCAGGCGAACCACGACTGGCGGGACCGTTCAGAGGTCCGGCTTTTATACAGGAGCCGTGGCTCGCTCTGCCCCCCGGCCACGCCTTCCTTCTCGAACCTTCCAGCAGGACCTGGTGGTGACGTCATCCCCCAGCCCCTCCTGGGTCTGGGGTCTACATGTCGTTCGGCATTCCACTGGGATTTTTGCACACAGCGTTGGTTACTTGATACAGCTATCGTGCTGTGACGGTTCCACCTGAAGACGGAAGCTTGTGTTGCCTCCGAAACGTCGTGATTTTTATTTTATTTTACTTTTATTAATTTTAATTTAAAAATTTTACCTACGTGACTTTACCGAAAAAACCTAAGAATTTGGGTACGTTGTTTTTTCTGTATATTTTGCTGTCTTTTCTTGGATTTTCTGTTTGCACTCAGTCACATATTCACTTTAAGATGTTTTCTTGTTCATGTTTTTGTTTTTTGTTTGTTGCGGTAGCACCCGATTCAAGAGCCGAATGGCTCACAGGGCTATACCAAATAAATAAACTTTAAACTTGATAGGGGTAACCGTTGGGCCCTATGGGCCATAGTCCCTTAACACTGGGGCTCAGCCCTCTTCTGCCCCTATTGGCAAGTGGCCGGTACTACTGGCTAACTGCATGGAGATGACGCATCTTCGCCCAAGAATACCTTTACATCTGTACGCGATCTAACCTAAAACAAACCTCTATTATGGATGATATTGGTCGTCAAAGCCTATTACGTGTTAAACCTAGATGATGTAGAGCAGCACGTGTTTTTATTACAATTTATTGGCCCATTCCTAAGTGTAGGGGGAGCGTGCTCTTTCCAGTTGGCTATAATGGTGCAGTGATGAAACATTTTGGAGTAATGTATGTGACGCCCCATGGAAAGACCGGCGTGGTCCATCATTTGGAGGACTCTAACCCCTGTCGCTGTCGATGATTCCATCGTGCCACGAACTCTCCCCCTGAGCGGGCACGAAGAGGCGGATTAACAGCGGTCGCGGATCGTTTTCAAAGGACGTCTCTCCTCCTCCTTCAAACCCACTGGCTTCCCGGTCACGACACCGTAGACTGCCCATAGACTCAACACTGCCCATTGACTCAACACTGCACCATTGACTCAACACTGCACCATTGACTCAACACTGCCCATAGACTCAACACTGCACATTGACTCAACACTGCTCATAGACTCAACACTGCACCATTGACTCAACACTGCACCATTGACTCAACACTGCACCATTGACTCAACACTGCCCATAGACTCAACACTGCACCATTGACTCAACACTGCTCATAGACTCAACACTGCACCATAGACTCAACAATGCCCATTGACTCAGCACTACCCATTGACTCAACACTGCACCATTGACTCAACACTGCACCATTGACTCAACACTGCCCATAGACTCAACACTGCACCATTGACTCAACACTGCTCATAGACTCAACACTGCACCATAGACTCAACACTGCACCATTGACTCAGCACTACCCATTGACTCAACACTGCACCATAGACTCAACACTACCCATAGACTCAACACTGCCCATAGACTCAACACTACCCATAGACTCAACACTGCACCATAGACTCAACACTGCACCATATACTCAACACTGCCCATAGACTCAACACTGCACCCATAGACTCAACACTGCCAATAGACTCAACACTGCACCACAGACTCAACACTGCACCATAGACTCAGCACTGCCGATAGACTCAACACTGCCCATAGACTCAACACTGCCCATAGACTCAACACTNCCCATATACTCAACACTGCACATAGACTCAACACTGCCCATAGACTCAACACTACCATAGACTCAACACTGCCACCCATAGACTCAACACTGCCCACAGACTCAACACTGCCCATAGACTCAACACTGCACCATAGACTCAACACTGCACCATAGACTCAACACTGCACCATAGACTCACCACTGCCCACAGACTCAACACTGCACCATAGACTCAGCACTGCCCATAGACTCAACACTGCACCATAGACTCAACACTGCCCATAGACTCAACACTATCCATAGACTCAACTCTGCCCATAGACTCAACACTGCACATAGACTCAACACTGCCCATAGACTCAACACTGCCCATAGACTCAACACTATCCATAGACTCAACTTGATAGACTCAACACTATCCATAGACTCAACACTCACCATGACTCAAACGCCACCCAAGACTCACCACTGCACCACAGCTCAACACTGCACCATAGCTCAGCACTGCCCATAGACTCAACATGCACCATAGACTCAACACTGCCATAGTAACACTATCCATAGACTCAACTCTGCCCATAGACTCAACACTGCACCATAGACTCAACACTGCACCATAGACTCAACACTGCCCATAGACTCACACTTCCAAACTCAACTCTGCCCATAGACTCAACACTATCCATGACTCAACTCTGCCCATAGACTCAACATGCCCATAGACTCAACAATGCCCATACTCAATGCCATAGATTTTTTCGGTAAAGGCACGTAGGAAAATAAAAAAAAATAGAAATAATAATAGAAATAAAATAATAAATCACGGTTTCGGAGGCAACACAAGTTCCGTCATGTGGACCGTCACATAAATTTACGTATCAAAGCTCTACCACCCCCAAAATAATTGTTCAAATCGCTTTAAACTTCTGTCATTGTAGTGCGTATTTAATGTGGNGCTGCACTGATGTTGTAGAAAACTGTATTAAGAAGTCTATTTAATTAAGTAGAACGTGTTGTCTATATTTATTTAAAGTTGCCATTTGATGTGACGTCACATTTCTCAAACCCCCCTCCCTCGTCACACATCGTTGTACCCCCCCCCCCCCGCCTAGGGTGCTGTCATTTATGGACGCCCTGTTCGTACTGATTCAAACATTCCTTCGGAGTGGGCAGGTAGGAACTTGGTTGGAGCGCTTGCACGACAGACAACAAATAATTGGTGGGCAGGGCTGTTCCTACTGTATAAAGATAACTTGACTTGAGGTAGCGGCAGCCAGCCAGGTAGGCCCCTTCACTATCCCCCTCCCCCTTAGGCCCCTCCCTGACCACCCCCCATATCCTCAGGCCCCTCCCCTGACCCCCTTCCCTTAGGCCCTCCCCTGACCCCCTTCTGTTAGGCCCCTCCCCTGACCCCCCCCCCNATATCCTTAGGCCCCTCCCCTGACCCTCCTCCCTTAGGCACCTCCCCTCTCCGTACCCGGCAGTAGGTCTCCACCAATCAAAGAGCTGTTTGTAAGGTCTCCACCAATCAAAGAGCTGTGTGTATTATATATTTATTTATGCACGACAGACAGACAGACAGTCAGACAGACAGACAGCTAAATAATCCCTGGTGGGTAGTGTGGAACATTGTTCCTCCCTGTAATATACAAATCCTCGTACATTACAAACGTACAAACTCCTACCAATAGATGGCGGTACCGCGGGTAAGATCCATCCGGGTAATTACAGACAGTCCCCGAGTTACGATGGTTCGACTCACGATTTTTCGATCTTACTATGGCTATAGCGATACGAGAAAATTGTTAAATAATTTAAACTTTCGCGCGGCTGGCAAACGCAGCAGCGTACGAGTTACGATACTGTACGTTGTTTTATTTTATTTATTTTTTATAGCAGAAAGGATTGTTTCCTGAAAAAAACTTTCTATTAAATTGCAGTTCATATAGGTAGGATAAGAATTTTCCTTGTTTTTTACTTGACATTTTACTGTGCGATACAGTATTGTAATTAATAAATACACACCGTATATAGTTTATACAGGACGCTACTGTAAATTGCTCTGTTTTGCTAAATTATCACCATTCTTTAAGACTCCTGGTAGGCTAGGCCATCTTCGACTTACGATATTTTTGACTTACGATGGGTCCTCGTAACGCATCTCCATGGTAAGTAGAAGAATACCGCTATTAAATTTCGATTTAAAGCTTTCGTGACTGCAGGGATTCATCTTCTTGGTTCTTTCGGTAAAGTCACGTAGAATGGAAATAATAAAATAATAAAAATAAGAGAATAATTTTGAAAAGCTTTCGTGACTGCAGGGATTATGTTTTATTTTATTATTTTATTATTTCCCTTCTACGTGACACTACCGCTATTATCTATGGGAGCGGTCCCAAACCTTTTTGGCACCAGGGACCGGTTTCGTAGAAGACATATTTTTCACGGACCGGGGGGGGGGGGGCATCATTGGGTCTTTCCCCTTTTCAAAGAAACTCTCCAGCGACGTTTGTGTTTTTACTCATTTTGGCTACTAGGGTTAGCAACTTGTGGGCTTACCAACACTGCGACTGAGTGGGCCACGCACGGACTCACCGCTCTCCCCTCCTGCTTTGTGGAGTTTGCGTGTCTCTCTCCACGTGGTCGCGTGGATTTTTCTCCGTGTCCCTCCCGTTTTCCCCTCCACATTTCGAATCGACATCACGCGTTGAGATCATTTGGCTGCTGCTATAACTGTTCACGTGATGATGATGATGACGATGGCGATAATCCCTCTCGTTGTTCCCTCCGCATTTAGAAGCAAATTGTACGTTTAGATAATTTGGTTGCTGTGAGTTTCCACGCGATAAGCCACTTCGTTGGCCCATCATGTGTGGCCAGGCCGCCTCTGAAAACGAGCTACATAACTCAGTGGGGCCTTACCTGGTAAAATAATAATAATCGTTGTTTAGTTTACGTACAGCTCGGATTGAGCAAGTTACATATGTGGGATACTTTTTTTCCCAGTTAAAAAAAATGTTGGTCATAGATTTCTGGTGGACGCAATGGCTTATCACAGTGTCGGGTCTACTGGCTCCACCGGGGATTGAGTGTTGCTCCCTCGCACGCGTCAGTTTTTTCCGGATGCGCCAGTTTTCTTCCACGTGTACGTGCGCGTGGTGTCTTTGTCTCTGTGTACTTTGCACTTCTTACCACCTTACGGAGCCAACCGTGCGGGGAAGGACAACAAACTAGACATGATCACAAATAAACGCTCTTCAATGGGGCCGAAAACACCTTCAGCTTTTGAGGAACGCAAGTTTGCGAGATTGTTGGTAGCGCCGGCTCCTGAGCACCGCGTGGCGGCTGCTGCTTCCCACTCCTCGTCTGTGGNGTCTCCTCTTTGTGCCTCTGAGTCGTCCTCTCTCTCTGAGTCGTCCTCTCTCTCTCTGAGTCGTCCTCTCTCGCTCTCTCTCTGAGTCTCCTCTCTCTCTGGGTCGTCCTCTTTCTCTGAGTCGTCCTCTCTCTCTGAGTCGTCCTCTTCTCTCTGTCGTCCTCTCTCTCTCTGAGTTGTCCTCTCTCTCTCTCTCTGAGTCGCCCTCTCTCTTGAGTCGTCTCCCCCCTCTCTGAGTTGCCCTCTCATTCTCTGAGTCGTCCTCTCTCTCTCTCGTCGTCCTCGCTCTGAGTCGCCCTCTCTCTGAGTCGTCACCCCCTCTCTGAGTCGTCCCCCTCTCTGAGTCGTCCTCTCTCTCTATCTGAGTCGTCCTCTCGCTCTATGAGTGAATACCCTGGGCCGGTTGATCTTGTCCTGCTGCTGATGCTGGTGATGCTCGCGGGGATGCTATGCGTGTTATCGATCTCTAGGGGTCACTCTAGGACCGCATCTCTGCACGAGTCGAACGCAAAAAACACTGGTCAACACACTTTTTCTGGCATAAGGTTTTCCAACGGGTTTAAGGTAATTTTGGGGTGCTGATTCCAAATCTGGCATCAGTTTTTGTTAATCACATCAGGTTTTTGAGATATCAAATATTGCATTTTCAATAAAAACTGCAGAAGAAAAATATTAAATAAATGTGGATATCTACATAAAATGATATTATAAACACACTATCCTAAAANTACAGCACCATATTTTACCACTAAAGCAGTCACCGACTTGCAACAACTTGCAATCATAAGTGACAGAGTTAATTTCGGGTAAAATCAATGAAAATGGGGTATGCCGATAGCATAAAAATGAGATGTGATAGAGCAAATCTGAGATCAGATTTGGAATCAGCACCCTGAAATTAGTCTAAAACAACTGCAAAAATCCAGGCCAAAAAAAATGTTTTTTTGTTGTTGACCAGTTTAATCAGAGTCAGCTTGTCGGCACCGTGACACGAGGCCTCCTTTCCGTATTTTTCTCTCCAATTATAAAACATTCCCCGTCTTACCTCAACAGCCTGTTGGGGCGAGCGCTGTGAGCGAACGCCTTTGTCTCATCGTGAGTGGTGTTCATTTGAGGCTGAGTCGACCTAGGGGAGGCCCAGGACCGGTTCGGATAATCGTCACCAGTGTTGGCCGTGAGCGGGAATCGTACCCGGGTGGCGAAGCTCGTAGCGCAGCGCGCTAACCGCTACACCACCGCTCCCACACACTCCCACATACACACAAATACAAAGACAAAGATCCCCGTATAGCCTTCACAGACTGTAGGGGCAAGTGCTGTTAGCGAGCACCTATGAAGGCCAGAACGGTACACGAGGGGGTGGGTGGCCAGCACCACGCCCGACCGCCTTTGTCTCCCCAGTGGCGATGTTTACCCACCGCACCAGGTACCCAGTTCAGGCTGAGTCGACCTAGGGGAGCGCCAGGACCGGTTCAGATAATCGTCCTCGGTGTTGGCCGTGAGCGGGTATCGAACCCGGGTAGCCAGGTTCATAGCGCAGCGCGCTAACCGCTACACCACCGCTCCCCAGATAAACACACACTCCCACATACACACAAATAAAAAGACAAAGATCCCCGTATAGCCTTCACAGACTGTAGGGGCAAGTGCTGTTAGCGAGCACCTACGAAGGCCGGCACGGCACACGTGTTGGTCGTGAGCGGTATCGAACCCGGGTAGCCAGGTTCATAGCGCAGCGCGCTAACCGCTGCACCACCGCTCCCCACACACTCCAACATACACACACCCTGACATGCACACACTCACCACTACCACCACCACCAGCGGTTAGCGCGCTGCGCCATGAACCCGACGTACCGAGTTCGATTCCATTCACGGCCACGAACACCGGTGACTCAGCCTCAAAGGGCCGTCCATAAATGACGTCACGCACCTAGGGGAGGGGGGGGTCAGACATTTGTGACGATGTATGACGAGGGGGGGGGGTTGAAAATGTAATGTGACGTAACATCGAAAATGCGCAACTTTAAATAAATATATACAAACGTTCTACTTAATTAAATAGACTTTTTAATCAATATTTTCTCATACAAGTGCAACGCCACATTAAATACGCACTACAATGACAATAGTTTAAAGCGATTTGAAGAATTTTTTTTTGGGGGGGGGGCAGTGCTTTGTAACGTCATATTTGAGGGGGGGGTCTGACTTTTGTGACGCCGTGTGACGAGGGGGGGAGGGGGGTAAAAAATCGTCCAAATCGCGTGACGTCATTTATGTACGGCCCCAAATGAGTACCTGGCGCGCGATGTGTGAGGGAGACAAAGGCGGCCGGGGGTGGTACTAGCCCTCCCCTCCCCCGTTCCCCTCGTGTGCCAGAGTACCTCCCGTTCAAATGTGCCACTCGCTCTGAGCACTTGCTCCAACATTCTGCTTTAGGGGGCTCTACGGAGAAATCTTTGTGGGTGTTTGTTGAGTTTCAGCACGTGCGGCACAGATGGAGCGAGACGCGAGTCGTCAACAATTACGAAATAAGTATAACCGTAAAAACAAAGTTTTTCACTATAAATCCTTTATATGCGTGGCGGCTAGAGTCCTCTCGTCCTCTGGCTTGAGATGGCTGCCACCTATGGGTCAGATGATTGCATTGCACCATTAAGCAATTGGTAATGAAATATAATATTTTTGTCCTAAAAAGTGTAACATTTTAGAAATTTTTTTTCACGAACATTAATTGTCTGTCACAACGAGTCTGTGTGCAAAATGTCAGCTCGATTGGATCACGGGAAGTGGGTTAAAAAACGACCGAAAGATTTGCACGGTCGTAAGCAAGCAAGCAAGCAAGTGAACTTAATATAAATGTGTCGTAACCCTCCACCACCCGACACGGCCAATCAGTAAAAAAGTGTCACGTTGACAAAAGACAAATAGTTCACTGCTTTAGCCACCGGTGTGTTGAAGCGTGAAACCACAACATTTACAATTTGAGTACGACGTTTCGCTGTAATTGCATCCAGCATCATCGGGCAATTCGCCAGAATGGTGAGGCTCTGCTGTGTCTCCCGTTCGGGCAAACCAGCGAAACGTCGTCATCATTAAATCATTAACACACCTGTATGTAATTTGTCTTTTGTCAACGTGACACTTTTTTACTGATTGGCCGTGTCGGGTGGTGGAGGGTTACGACACATTTATAAATAACGCGATCTAAACCCAAAAAGTTGATTATGAATAATATTGGTCGCGAAAGCCCTACGTGTTAAACTTAATATAAAGGATTTAAAAAGAAAACAGGGAGCAGGTAAAGAAGAAGAAGTACCCAAGAAAAAAAATGCGAACGCACGAGTCACCGAAGCCCACCCAGCTAGAACTCTCGTATTGTTGAACAAAAAAAATTAGCAAGACGGAACGCTTTGGGAAAATAATTCGAAGGGGCAAAAAAAAATCAGACAAAGAGCCAAACCCACCCACCTCCTCTTCCCCTCCCCTCGAAGGGAAGGAAGGCGAGATTTTGACCAAGAGGTGGAGAGATAAGTCCTCGACGTGTCGTGCGATTAAAGAATGCGGTAAGATTGGGTCTGGGGGGGGGGGACGGGGACGTGACGCAGAGACGCGGAGAGCAGCGCGCATCAGTCCTCCACTGAGTCGCGTTGGAATGTTCAACATACACACATCGTACATACACACATNCATATNCACANCATACACACACACCCTACATACACACACACACCGNACACACACACTACATACACACACATACACACACCATACACACACCTACATACACACACACCATACAAACACCCTACATACACACACCGTACATACACACACATACACACACCATACACACACACACATCGTACATACACACACCTTACATACACACACCACACATACACACACACACACACACCCTAAACACACCACACACACACCATACACACACATCATACACACACATACACACACCATACACACACATCGTACATACACACACACAACCTACATACACACACACCCTACATACATACACACCGCACATACACACACACACACACACCACATACACATCGTACACACACACACACCACACATNCACACACCATACACACACCCTACATACACACACCATACACACACATCGTACATACACACACCATACATACACACACACCCTACATACACACACCCTACATACATACCATACACACACACCCTACATACATACATACGGCACATAAACACACACCATACACACACACACACCATACACACACATATACACACACCATACATACACCCGTACATACACACACATCGTACACACACACACCGTACATACATCGTACACACACACACACGTACATACACACGCCCGTACATACACACCACTACCAGCCATACACACAGCACACACCCGACGTACACACCACCATGCACACACACACAACGTGCATTCACCGTACATACACACCACTACGATACACACACCACACACACACGCATCGCACATACAACATACACACACACCACACAGTCACACACCGCACAACACACACCGCACACACACACCCNACATACACGCAACCACACANCACACACACACCACACACACACAAACACACACCATACACACACCACGCACACACACAAANCACACTACNAGTCACACACCACGCACACACACACACCACACACACACACCACGCACACACACACCACGCACACACACACACCACACACACANCCTACATACACGCAACCACACGTCACACACACACACACCACGCACACACACACACCACACACACACGCACACACACACACGCACACACACACACACACACACACACACACACCACACACACACACACCACGCCACACACACACCACACACACACCACGCACACACACNACACACCATACACACACACGCACACACACAACACCCCACACACACCGCACACACATACACGCACCCACACGTTACACACACACACACGCCACGCACACACACACACACACACCACGCAACNCACACCACGCACACACACACACACACAACAGTNACACACACACACACACACACACACACGCACACACACACCACACACGAGTACACACACACACACACACACACCANACACACACACCACGCACACACACCCACACACACACACACACGCACACACACANCACACCATACACACACCACACACTCACACANCACACACACACACACCACACACCCACATACACACGCACACACACACACACACACATCACGACACACCACACAACCACACACCCTACATACACACCACACACACACACNCACCACGCACACCACANACACACCACACCACGAGTCACACACCACGCAACCAGGCCACAAGTTCGTTCCGCTTACGTCCAGCACCACCAAATNACGAGAATCTGAACCTGTTCTGGGCCTCCCCTAGGTTGACTTGGCCTCATGAGTAGGTGCGGTGTGTAAACATCGCCACTAGGGATACAAAGGCGGCCGGGAGTTGTTGTGTGGCCAACCAAACCCCTGGTGTGCCGTGCCGGCCTTCGTAGGTGCTACTCGCAAACAGAACTTGCCCCAACAGTCTGTTAAGGCTATATGGGGGGTCTTTATCTTTTGTGCTGACGCCTTCTCTGTGACCCGTGAGTTAGGGTCACCTGTGTGGGTGTGAGTGTGGTGGTGTGTGGGTGTGAGTGTGAGTGAGTGTGAGTGAGTGTGGTGGTGTGTGGNTGTGAGTGTGAGTGAGTGAGTGTGATGGTGTGTGGATGTGAGTGTGATGGTGTGGGTGTGAGTGTGATGGTGTGTGGATGTGAGTGTGATGGTGTGTGGGTGTCAGTGTGGTGGGTGGATGTGAGTGTGATGGTGTGGATGTGAGTGTGCGTGAGTGTGTGGGTGTGTGTGGGTGTGGTGGTGTGTGGGTGTGAGTGTGATGGTGTGTGGGCGTGAGTGTGGTGGTGTCGATGTGAGTGTGATGGTGTGGGTGTGTGGGCGTGAGTGTGCGTGAGTGTGATGGTGTGTGGGTGTGAGTGTGATGGTGTGTGGGGGTGAGTGTGAGTGTGGTGGTGTGTGGGTGTGAGTGTGATGGTGAGTGGGTGTGAGTGTGATGGTGTGTGGGTGTAAGTGTGATGGTGTGTGGGTGTAAGTGTGATGGTGTGTGGGTGTGAGTGTGATGGTGTGGTGTGAGTGTGATGGTGTGTGGGTGTGAGTGTGATGGTGTGTGGGTGTAAGTGTGATGGTGTGTGGGAGTGAGTGTGATGGTGAGTGGGTGTGATGGTGTGTGGTGTAAGTGTGATGGTGTGGGTGTGAGTGTGCGTGAGTGTGGTGGTGTGTTGGTGTGAGTGTGGTGGTGTGAGTGAGTGTGATGGTGTGTGGGTTTGGGGAGCGGTGGTGCAGCGATTAGCGCACTGCGCTACGATCCCATGCGCTCGAGTTCGAATCCCGCTCACGGCGAACACCGGTGACGATTAACCGAATCAGGTTTTGTGCCTCCCCTAGGTCGACTCAGCCTCAAATGAGTACCTGGTGCAGTGTGTCGTAAACATCAACACTGGGGAGACAAAGGCGGCCGGGCGTTACCCTGGTTACCTTGTGTGCTGCCCTCTAACAGCACTTGCCCCGACATGCTGTTCAGGCTATACGGTGTATCTTTGTATTTGTGTGAGCGTGCGTGTGTTTGACGGGGTGGGCGGCAAAGCGATCGAGATTTTAAAGATTACACCATCATTTCCAACACTCGCACCACCACCATCATCATCATCATCTTTGCCATCTATTAATAATAGCAGCACTGTCACCATGATCATCACCACCACCACCAGCAGCACGGCTTAGTCACGATTATCACAATGATTGCGGTGATGCTGACCATACATTATTCAATCGATGTTCAATCTTAAATTGTTTAGTGCGCCGATGAGATTGCGTACATGTCCACGTTAGAGTAGTATCATGATGAGCATCTGACATGCTACCCGCGAATCATGGATTATATGCAGACCCATCTTCACAAAATGCATAGACACACACATACATCCATAGACTCGCACAGAGACCTATAGACTCACACAGAGACCTATAGACTCACACAGAGACCCATAAACTCACACAGAGACCCATAAACGCACACAGAGACTCATATTCCTACATAAAAACCCACAGACTCACGCAGAGACCCATAGACTTACCCAGACATCATAGGCGCACACAGAGACCCATAGACTCACACAGAGATCCAGAGACTCGCACATAGACCCATAGACCCACACACAGAAACCCACAAACTCACGCGGAGACCCATAGACTTACCCAGACATCATAGGCGCACTCAGAGACCCATAGACTCACACAGAGCTCATAGACTCACACAAAAATCCATAGACCCACACATGAACCACAAAATCAGGCATGACCCACACAGCATCCATAGACTCACAGACAAAATCCCCTGTGTATACTCTTAGTTCTTTCGGTAAATCACGTAGGTAAAAAATGAAATGAAAATTAATAAATAAATAAAACAATAAAATCACGACGTTTCGGAGGCAACACAAGTCTCCGTCATCAGGTGGGACCGTCGCAGCCAGATTTGCTGCATAAAGTTTTTGCTGCATCACTTCCCGTGATCCAATCGAGCTGACATTTTGCACACAGACTCGTTGTGCGTGACAATTTATTTTCGTGAAATTTTTTTCCAAAATTTACACTTTTTAGGAATTTTTTTTAGATATAATTACCAATTGCTTAATGGTGGCAGGCAATCACCTGACCCATAGGTGGCAGCCATCTCAAGCCAGAGGACGAGAGGACTCTAGCCGCCACGCATATAAAGGATTTATAGTGAAAAACTTTGTTTTTACGGGTTAATTTTTTTCCTTTCTGATGTCCAGGGAGTGAATTGTGGTGACTGGAAGCAAGTGGGCAGCAGTTGGCGCTGAGCTACGAACCTGGCCAAAGACCCGAGTTCGATTCCCGCTCACGACCACAAACATCAGTGGCGAATATTTGAATCAAATCCTGGGCCTCTCCCGCCAAAGTCGACTCCCTAACATAAAAACTAAACAACGTTTTAGTTAGGCCTTTAATAGCAGCGACCTGGCCACAACTGATAGCCATCAACGTCGTGGGCTCATCATCACGCGGACATTTATAGCCGAGGCCAAATACTCTGAGCACGTGACGGTGATTCGAAATGTGGAGGGAAATCCGGAGAGAGAGAGAAAGAGACACGCAAACCTTCCAGTATGATCACAAATTCTGCCAATGGTTGTGTCAGAGGGACTGAGTCAGCACAGATGAGACGCTGGGTTTGAGCCCTGGGTCTGTCTCTCTCTCTCTTACAGGGAGGTCCATAATGGCGCCAACTCCAAGTATACAACAGGCAGATGGGAGATAATAAAATAATAAAAATGAACTTAATAAAATCATACAATTCTCACGACGTTTCGGCCACAACGCATTCCACAAGTAGTGACTAATCCCAAATCTGCATTTTCCATAAATATGCTAAATTCATATGTTGATATGCAAATGCATTTGTCAAGGCGCTCTTCCTCCCTAACTCAGCTTCAATATACGCTCCCAAGCCTGGTGGTGTTCATTCAGACGCTGTCTTTCCGACAGACCTGCTCTTCACCTGAGGACGGCTGCTTGCGTTGTAGCCGAAACGTCGTGAGAATTGTATTATTTTATTATGTTTTATTTGTATTATTTTATTATCTCTCTTCTACGTGACTTTACCGAAAGAACCAAGAAGATGAATCCCTGCTGTCACGAAAGCTTTAAATCGAAATTTACAAACAGGCGTCAGGGTCGGAATCAGGTGAGGTCGTTAACATCTCCTAGCCACCGTGGCGCCCCGCACTTTCTCCAACAGTCTGTTGAGGCTATAAGGGGACCTTTGTCTTGGTTGTTGTGGGGTGGGGAGGGCGGGGGCTGTTTCGTGGTGGTGTGTTGATCTCCGGCTATGTTACACATCCACACGGCAACTGCCCACACACACAGCGGGGCTGATTGTATCACTCGCACCGCGTGACTGGCGCTCTCGTGACAGAACCGGTGGGTTCATATTTGAAGCGGTGCCTGGCCCTCCCCTAAGTCGACTTGGCCTCAAATTTGTACCTGGTGCGGTGTAAAAAAAAAAAATCAGAAGTCACGTGATTTACGGGAGGATTGATACGCGATTGTGTGAGCATCATCTATGCGGCATATATTGCACGAACATCATATAACCTACACTTTTATAAAACATCATCTCGTCTATGTTATAGGATGAGGTATCCGTTGAGGGCTCTTGCAGAACAGTGACAACCTCTCCCCTCGCCACGGTGGCTAGGAGATGTTAACTACCTCGCCTGGTATACAGGAGGTCGTGGGTTCGATCCCGACCCTGACACATTTATATTTGGAGTTTGCGTGTCTTTCTTTCTCTCATCATCATCATCACAGTGGCGAGATGTTAACTACCTCGCCTGGTATGCAGGAGGTCGTGGGTTCGATCCCGGCCCTGACACATCTATATTTGGAGTTTGCGTGTCTTTCTTTCTCTCATCATCACCACAGTGGCGAGATGTTAACTACCTCGCCTGGTATACAGGAGGTCGTGGATTCGATCCCGACCTGATGCCTGCTGTATATTTGGAGTTTGCGTCTCTTTCTCTCATCATCATCACGGTGGCTAGGAGATGTTAACTGCCTCGCCTGGTATACAGGAGGTCGTGGGTTTTATCCTGACCATGATCTATATTTGGAGTTTGCGTGTCTCTCTTCTCTCATCATCATCATCATCATGGTGGCGAGATGTTAACAACCTCGCCTGGTACACAGGAGGTCGTGGGTTCGATACCGACCCTGACGCCTGCTGCTGTATATTTGGAGTTTGCGTGTCTCTCTTTCTCTCATCATCATCATGGTGGTTAGATGTTAACTACCTCGCCTGGTATACAGGAGGTCATGGGTTCGATCCCGACCCTGACACATCTATATTTGGAGTTTGCGTGTCTCTCTTTCTCTCATCATCACCATGGTGGTTAGATGTTAACCCCCTCGCCTGGTATGCAGGAGGTCATGGGTTCGATCCCGACCCTGACACATCTATATTTGGAGTTTGCGTGTCTCTCTTTCTCATCATCATCACGGTGGCTAGGAGATGTTAACCCCTCGCCTGGTGTACAGGAGGTCGTGGGTTCGACCCTGTCGCTTGTTGTATCTTTGGAGTTTGCGTGTCTCTCTTCCGGTGGTCGCGTGCATGTTTCTCTGTGTTCCTCCGGTTTTTCACTCCATATTTCGAATCGACATCACGCGTTTAGATCATTTGGCTGCTGCTATAAACGTCCACGTGATGATGATGATGGTAAGTCCGCTTCGTTGAGCTATCGTTTGCGATTTCCAGGGTCCCTTCTAAAAAAAGAGCGACATAGCATCTCAGTGGGCCTTACCTTCTTCTTGGTTCTTCGGTAAAGTCACGTAGAATGGAAATAATAAATTATAAAAATTTAATTTAATAAAATAATTCTCACGACGTTTCGGCCACAACGCAAGCAGCCGTCCTCAGGTGAAGAACAGGTCTGTCGGAAAACAGAGTCTGAATAAGTAAACCCGTAAAAACAAAGTTTTTCACTCTAAATCCTTTATATGCGTGGCGGCTATAGTCCTCTCGTCCTCTGGCTTGAGATGGCTGCCACCTATGGGTCAGATGATTGTCTGCAGTATTAAACAATTGGTAATTAAATATAATATTTTTGTCCTATAAAGTGTAAAATTTTTGAAAAAANTTTTCACGAACATTAATTGTCACGCACAACGAGTCTGTGTGGAAAATGTCAACTCGATTGGATCATGGGAAGTGGGTTAAAAAACGACCGAAAAATTTACACGGTCGTACGCAAGCAAGCACGCAAGCAAGCAAGCGAACTTAATATAAAGGATTTAAAAAGGGGCCTTACCTTGTACAATAAAAATCGAATAAGGGCCCGTGGAAGTTGACACCACAGAACAACTCCTGAGAATCCCTGCAAGTTACCTCTCATCCACACACGAGTTGATCTCTCCACTTCGCCAAAGAGCTTCATAGCTCATCGGATTCCTCCAGGATAAATCTAGATTTTGATTCTGAATTTGGCCAAATGAAGTGGTGAAAATGTACGTGCACATGATTTGTATTCGTACAGTCATGTAGCCACCACGTGGGTGAGTTCACATCAACTCGCTACACGTGAGAAATCAGTTTAATCGCGTGTGGCTGATAACCCCAGATCGGAATCTGCGACTCAACGGTGCCAGCTCAAGTGTTCTGGTCATGGGACAGACCCAGGTGACTGGCAGACTCCCTCCTTGGGAAATGAAATAAAATAGATAAAGACAAAGATCCCCCGGATAGCACACACAGCACTCCACCACCACCGCCACACCAAACACACACCACCCACAACACAAATCACCACCACCCACCACCACCATCACTTACCACCACCACACACCACCACCACCACACATTACCACCACACAAACACACACCACTCCACAACACAAATCACCACCACCACACATTACCACCACACCACACACACTNACACCACACACACCACCACACCGCTACACCAAACACACACCACCCCACAACACAAATCACCACCACCACACNCCACCACCATCACTTACCACCACCACACACCACTACCACCACACACACCACCACACACACCACAAAGACAAATATCCCTATAGCCTTAACAGACTGTTGGGGCAAGTGCTATTAGCGAGCACCTATGAAAGCCAGCATGGCACACGAGGGTGGGTGGCTAGCACCACGCCCGGCCGCCTTTGTCTCCCCACTGGTGATGTTTACACACCGCTACACCGGCTACTCATTTGAGGCTGAGTCGACCTCGAGTAGGGCCAGGACCGCTTCAGATAATCGACACTGGTGAGCGGGAATCGAACTCGGCTCGGCGGATTCGTCGCAGTCTAAGTGCGCTACGCCGCTATCAAACGATCGCTCCGTCGCATTGCGAACACAGATTGAATCAGCGCGAATACGAACATTTAAATTCTGCATTCTTATCTCGTGGTCGCTATGGCAACGGAATAACAACGTCGATGGCTATAGAATGTGCCACAGTTGTCGTCTTGCTTCTTAAACAGACAAATCGTCGATATCACGACTACTGGGCACCTCTGCCTTTATCGAGATAAACATCGGGGTTAGTCTTCCGTTCAAGTTGCAAAATAAAGCCACGGGAGGTTGGGGGAGGGTGGGTTAAGTCGAAGTCCTCATGAGAAACCTTCCAGGTCGGATTTTCACGGTGCACTTTAAAGGGTTATGTTTATATTCTTGGTTCTTTTGGTAAAGTCACGTAGAAGGGAAAAAAAAATATAAAACAATAATTGGGATTTCGGGCCACGTTTCCGAGGGCGGACATTTTTCGTCGCGTGATCCGCTATGAAGACAAACAACAACAACGACTTTAACACGAAGGGTTTCGCGACCAACTCTGGCTGTCGCCTGAAGATGCTCGTTGTCGTAATTACCGGCGAAACGTCGCAGTGACAATTGCACATTGTGGGTTTTACTCTAAAACACACAACCGGTTAGTGCTGTAACGCGTAGCGAATTCTCACGACGTTTCGACTGCAACACCTGATGATGATTGCTGTGTTGCAGTCGAAACGTCGTGAGAATTTTTATTGTTTATATTTAGAGCAAAATTTTAAGTATTTTAATTTGATAAACGAGCGAGGTCTTGCAATACGAGTAGTACGTGTACACGCTTTGTCTGCCGAGCGTCACGTGATCACAACTGATATACGAGTGCTTTGATATACGAGTGCTTTGATATACGAGTGCTTTGGATTACAAACATATTTTCGGAACGAATTATGCTCGCAATCCAAGGTTTTACTGTATATAAAACTGGCCATGCAAGGGGTTGCAGTGGCCGTGCAAGGGAGATGCAGTTGCCATGCACAGGCTTTGCAGTGGGTTTGCAAGGCCACATTGAGCATTCCTTACGAGGGCGACATTTTATTGCAGTGTTCTTATCTGACCCCTAGCAGTCACACAGAGTGAAGTGCAGGGCCGGGAACAGACCCGGTGGTTTCCGAAATGGCGCAGTGTTTCAAGTACAATTTAACACGTAGCAGGCTTTCGTGACCAATATTATTCATAATCAACGTTTTTGGGTTAGATCGCGTTATTTATAAATGTGTCGTAACCCTCCACCACCCGACACGGCCAATCAGTAAAAAAGCGTCACGTTGATAAAAGATAAATAGTCCACTGCTTTAGCCCACCGGTGTGTTGAAGCGTGAAACCACAATATTTATATTTTTTAATTTCCCGATGATGCTGGATGCAATTACCAGTGAAACGTCGTACTCAAAAATTATAAATGTTGTGGTTTCACGCTTCAACGCGATCTGAACCCAACAACGTTGATTATGAATTTCAACTACAAGTTGTGGTGGAACCAGCTGAGAACTCAAACGGACCAGCACAGAGTCCGTTTGAGTATCGTGAGCTGACTCATACTGGACATCTGTGAATAAGAACGTCATAGCTCTTCGGATTCCTCCAGTCTCATTAAAGATTCTGATTCTTAGGTTTTTTCGGTAAAGTCACGTAGGTAAAACATCAAAATTAATAAAAATAAAATAAAGATCACGACGTTTCGGAGGCAACACAAGTCTCTGTCATCAAGTGGGACCGTCACAGCCAGATTAGCTGCATCAAGTGAGGCAATGATTCAAGATGTAATCCCTTAAAAGCGAGTTGAGGGGAGGAGAGGGGGGGCTCATCAGAATGTGGTAGCCAATTGGCTACCACATTCTGATGAGCTCCCCCCCTCTAATCTGGCTGTGACGGTCCCACCTGATGACGGAGACTTGTGTTGCCTCCGAAACGTCGTGATCTTTATTTTATTTTTTATTAATTTTGATGTTTTACCTACGTGACTTTACCGAAAAAACCTAAGAATATGAATCCTTGCAGTCACGAAAGCTTCAAATCTAGAATTAAAGATTCTGAGTTGAGGCGACGAACGACTCATCCAGTGTCCCAAACCATCACAGATGTTCTGGCCTCATCCTCAACTCATCACACAGGTAGAAGGGTGGGGTGCCCTGAGTGGTGGGTGGGGCTCGTCGTGGACTGGGCGTGGCGATATAAAATGGACGGGGCTCACTGTTCGCGATGTGTTCCCACCATTGGACCTCATTTGCCAGTAAAAAATATGATAATTGGTTTTTACCCTTCTATCTGGCAACAAAACTGACACCTTTTTTTACAAGGAGTCAGTTTACATAGACCACATACATGCAGTTGTAATGCAAACAAAAAACATAACTCTGATAATGTGCACTGTCCTTGAAGTTGATTGGTCACACCCGAGACAGCTTTCCTTGAGCCTAGTCTCACATGGGTTGAACCAAAAAATGTGTCTGTTTTGTTGCCAGATAGAAGGGTAAAAAACATTATCACGATGTGTTCCCAGTTGAGACTCCCGGAATATTTCCAGTTTGAATTCAACCCCCAGCTAACCAGACTGTTGGGCGAGTGCTGTAGCGAGTAGCACCTATCAAGGCCGGCACAGGATACGAGGGGTGGGTGGCCAGCACCACGCCCGGCCGCCTTTGTCTCCTAGTGGCGATGTTTACACATTGCATCAGGTACTCATTGAGGCTTAGTCGACCTAGGGGAGGCCAAGGACCGGTTCAGATAATCGTCACTGGTGAACGGGAATCGAATTTGGGCAGCCGGTTTCATTTCACACACAGCCCCACACACAGCCACACACACAGCCACACACAGCTACACACACAGCTACACGCAAACAGCCACAAATATCCCCCGTGTAGCCTTAACAAACTGTTGGGGCAAGTGCTGTTAGCGAGCACCTATAAAGGCCGGCACGGCACACAAGGGGGTAGGTGGCCAACACCACGCCCGGCCGCCTTTGTCTCCCAGGCGATGTTTGCACACCGCACCAGGTACTCATTCGAAGCTGAGTAGACCTAGGGGAGGCCCAGGTCCGCTTCAGATAATCGTCACTGGTGTTGGCCGTGAGCGGGATTGAACTCGGGGGTCAGGTTCGTAACGCAGCGCGCTAACCGCTATTCTAACGTCCCCGCTACACAGCCCCACACACACAGCCACACACACACACNGCACCCCACACACACACACACCCACACACACACACAGCACCCCACACACAGCACCCCACACACACACACNGCACCACACACACACAGCACCCCACACACAGCACCCACACACACACACAGCACCCCACACACAGCACCCCACACACACACAGCACCCCACACACATACACACAGCACCCACACACAGCACCCCACACACATACACACAGCACCCCACACACAGCACCCACACACACACACAGCACCCCACACACAGCACCCCACACACACACACAGCACCCCACACACACACAGCACCCACACACACACACAGCACCCCCCCACACACACACACAGCACCCCACACACACACACAGCACCCCACACACACACACACCCCACACACACACACCCAACAGAGCCCCACACACACACACAACACCCACACACACACACNGCACCCCACACAAGGTGCTCTCGAACGCCACTCGTCCCGAACCCAACCCGCATGTCCCCTATTCGGTGAAACACAACTCCAGACAAACACAGGAGAGTGTGGAGAGAGTGGAGAGAGCGATAGCGGGGAGCGAGAGGAGAGCGTGGAGTGAGAGTGTGTAGAGGGTGGACAGACTTTTGACTTTTTAAACAACTTTTATTGCTTTATTTTTTGGTTCTTTCGGTTAAGTCACGTCTAAAGATAAAATAATAAATTAAAAATATTATTAATTTTTAATTCATTATTTTATCTTTAGACGTGACTTAACCGAAAGAACCAAAGAATAATTCCTGCAGTCACGAAAGCTCCAAAATTAACTTTTTTGCTGCCAGTAGCAACAGCACTGGAGGCGATTTCGATATGAACACACAAAGTCACCAGCAAACACAAATGAAAACAAACGCTACAAATCCACGCGCTGTGGCGCTAAAAGCACCGCGCACAACACGAAAGAAAAGCCACGTGGTGGTGGTGGTTGTTGCGGTGGTTGTGGTGGTGGAGGTTGTGGTGGAGGTGGTGGTGGTGGTTCTGGTGGTTGTGGTGGTTGTGGTGGTGGTGGTTGTGGTGGTGGTGGAGGTGGTGGTGGTTGGCAGTGGTGGTGGAGGTGGTGGAAGTGGTGGAGGTGGTGGTGGTTGGCAGTGGTGGTGGTGGTGGTGGTGGAAGTGGTGGAGGTGGTGGTGGTGGTTGTGGTGGAAGTGGTGGAGGTGGTGGTGGAAGTGGTGGAGGTGGTTGAAGTGGTGGTGGAGGTGGTGTGGTTGTGGTTGTGGTGGTGGTGGTTGTGGTGGTTGTGGTGGTGGTGGTCATCGCGCACGCCACGGTGACGAGCGAGCGCTTCAGAAGGTGAACACCACGAGGGTGCCTTCCACGCTGGTGCAGAGAGGGGCTTTTCCGGCTCCCAGCGCTCGAAGAAGCGTGCACATCACCGACACGTGTGTGGTACATGGCGCGCTCCAGCCGGAGCCGCGCCTTGAGCAGGCCCTGAACACTGGAAGCAGCACAGAGCGGCCGTCATTGTCAGAGCGGAGAGAGAGAGGGGAAGCGACCCGTGGTGGGGTCTGTGTGCAAGCCGCTGCACTCCAGAGTGAATTAGGAGAGTTTAGGGGCGAGGAATGACCACGTGGGTGGCCGACTCGGCGCGTGTCGTCACAATAGCTGCGTAGTCATAGCAACAACACCGAGCCAGCGACAGCGAGTGACGAGTGTAATGACGGTGATGGTGATGACGGTCGTGATGATGATAAGTATGCCTTTTATGTTAAGTAATATTTATCATATCGTATTATATATATCATACGATATTATACATACCATTACATAAACAGAGCTGCATAAACTCACATATAGTCCCATAGACTCACACGGAAACCCATAGACTCACACAGAGACCCATAGACTAACACAGAGGCCATTAGACTCACACAGAGACCCATAGACTCACACAGAGACCCATAGACTCACACAGAGACCCACATACTCACATAGAGACCCATAGACTCACAGAGACCCATAGACACACAGAGACCCATAGACTCACACAGAGACCATAGACTCACACAGAGACCCATAGACTAACACAGAGACCCATAGACTCACACATAGACCCATGGACTCACACATAGACCCATAGATTCACACAGAGACCCATAGACTAACACAGAGGCCATAGACTCACACAGAGACCCATAGACTCACACAGAGACCCATAGACTCACACAGAGACCCACATACTCACATAGAGACCATAGACTCACAGAGACCCATAGACTCCACACAGAGACCCATAGACTCACACAGAGACCCATAGATTCACACATAGACCCATAGACTCACACAGAGACCCATAGACTCACACAGAGACCATAGACTCACTCAGAGATCCATAGACTACACAGAGACCATAGACTCACACAGAGATCCATAGACTCACACAGAGACCCATAGACTCACACAGAGACCATAGACTCACACAGAGATCCATAGACTCACACAGAGACCATAGACTCACATAGAGACCTGAGCCACAACCAACACTGCCACCCACTATCACCATGACAACTGTAATTACAACAACAATTACCAATCACTGTCACAGCCACCATCGTCACCACCACGATCGCCACAACCATCGCCATAACAACCACCAGCGCCACCATTACCACCAACACCATGACAACCACCAACACCATGACAACCACAATTGTCACAGTCACCACCAACACCATTGCAACCACCATCACCAACACTTTGGCAACCACCACCACCATCAACACAGTGACAACCATTATCACCACCGTCACCAACCAAACCATGGCAACTTCCACCACCAACACCATGGCAACCACCACCACCAACACCATGACAACCATCACCACCACCAGCAACACCGTAACAACTACGATCACCACCGTCACCACCAACACCATGGCAACCACCACCACAAACACCATCACCACCACCAACACCATGACAACCACCATCACCACCAACACCATGACAACCACCACCACCACCACATGACAACCACCACCACCACCAACACGCAACCACCACCACCAACACCGTCACCACCAACACCATGACAACCACCACCACCAACACCATGACAACAACTATCACCACCACCACAACACCATGACAACCACCACCACCATCAACACCATGACAACCATTATCACCACCACCACCAACACCATGACAACCACCACCATCACCACCAACACCATGACAACCACCACCACCACCAACACCATGACAACCACCATCACCACCAACACCATGACAACACCACCACCAACACCATGACAACCACCACCACAATCACCACCCACACACGAGGGGGAGGGTCAACGTCCGCGTTGTTGCTGGGGGTCTCGGTCGCTTCTAGACGAATGGGCCTCGGGGAGAGGGNGACACGGGNACACGGGGGTGGTGGAGGAGACACGGGACACGGAGACATGGGGGGGGTGGAGGTGGAGGAGACACGGGGACACGGAGACACAGGGGTGATGGAGGAGACACGGGACACGGGGACACGGTGCGTGGTGGAGGTGGAGGAGACACGGGGGGTGGTGGAGGTGGAGGGACACGGGGGTGGTGGAGGTGGAGGAGACACGGGGGTGGTGGAGTGGAGGAGACACGGGGGTGATGGAGGTGGAGGAGACACGGGGGTGGTGGAGGAGACACGGGGGTGGTGGAGGAGACACGGGGGNCACTGGAGGTGGAGGAGACACGGGAGGGTGGTGGAGGTGGAGGAGACACGGNGGGTGGTGGAGGAGACACGGGGNTGGTGGAGGAGACACGGGGGTGGTGGAGGAGACACGGGGGGCACTGGAGGTGGAGGGACACGGGGGTGGTGTAGGAGACACGGGGGGTGGTGGAGGTGGAGGAGACACGGGGGTGGTGGAGGAGACACGGGGGTGGTGGAGGAGACACGGGGCACTGAGGTGGAGGAGACACGGGGGTGGTGGAGGAGACACGGGGGCATGGAGGTGGAGGAGACACGGGGGTGGTGGAGGTGGAGGAGACACGGGGGTGGTGGAGGTGGAGGAGACACGGGGCACTGGAGGTGGAGGAGACACGGGGGTGGTGGAGGTAGAGGAGACACGGGGCGCGGAAGACGCGAGACGTCGCGCCTGGCTGGGACCCCACGTGCGCAGTTCGCAGTCACGCGTGACTAAAACGCGGCTTTGGGTTTGACAGAGGCGGTCCCGGGGTCACTGCCTTCCGTGACTGATGGTGGCTGGGTGGGTCTGTGCGTGCGTGCGTGTGTGTGAGAGAGAGGAGTCGTTATAACATCCATTCAACACAGCCGTAGACAAACAGATGCACAGGAGTGGCCTCTGCACCGTGCGTGCGTGTGTGTACAGGTGTGCGTGTGTGTGTGTGTCTGTTAAAAGCTACACGGGTCATCTTTGTTTTTGTGTGTGGGTGTGAGAGTGTTGTCCCCCGCCTCCCCCACTTCTCCCCTATCAGCACTGGGGAGACAAAGGCGGTCGGGCGTGGTGCTGTGGCCACCAACCCCTCGTGTGCTGGACAGCCTTAATAGGTGCTCGCTAACAGCACTTTACCCAACAATTGCTCAAGGCTATACGGGACATCTTTGTCTTTGTGCTGTTCGCAATGTGGCACACGAGGGGGTGGTTGGTCAGGACCACGCCCGGCCGCCTTTGTCTCCCAACGGCGATGTTTACACACTGCACACAGGTACTCATTTGAGGCTGAGTCGACCTAGGGGAGGACCAGGGCCGGTTTAGATAATCGTCACTGGTGTTGCACTTGAAGTGGAATCAAACTCTGCAAACGTGGTCAAACGATTCGCAGTGCAGGGCGCTAACCACTGCTCCACCGCTCCCATCACACACACGTGTGCGTGTAGCATGTACACACACATGTAATATGTGCGTGTGTGCTGTGTGTGTGTAGCACACCAGTGACGAATATCTGAACCGGTGCTGGACCTCCCCTAGGTCGACTCAGCCTCAAATCAGTACCTGGTGCGGTGTGTAAACATCGCCGCTGGGGAGACAAAAGCGGTCGGGCGTGGTGATGGTCACCCACCCCCTCGTGTGCCGCGGTTGCCTTCATCGGTGCTACTCGCTAACAGCACTTGCCCCAACTCTGTTAAGGCTATACGGGGGAACTTTGTCTTTGTATGCCACTCGGAAGACAAAGGCGGCCGGGCGTGGTGATGGCCACCCATCCCTCGTGTGCCGTGCCTGCCTTCATAGGTGCTCGCTACTCGCTAACAGCACTTGCCCAACAGTCCGCCGAGGCTACACGGGGGACCTTTGTCTTTGCCTCTGTGTGCGTGGCACGCCTCGGCGTTGTGCAAACGGGCGCGTCCTCAACACCTGCACGGAGCTTACAGCATCGCCACCACCACCAACAACACCAACCAACCGTGTCACCAAGCAAGCAGCAGCAGCAGCAGCAGGCTGTGTGCACCTGTGCGCGCGTGTTTGTGTAGGTGGCTGGCTGGGTGCGTGCGTGCGGGTCTGGGTGTGCGTGCGGGAGCGGTGGCGCAGCGGTTAGCAACGCCGCGGCCACGAACCCGGCCACCCGAGTTCGATTCCCACGCTCAGGGTCACGATCGCCAGTGACGATTATATCTGGGTTTCTGCTAGGTCGACTCAGCGTTAAATGAGTACGTGGTACGGTGTGTAAAAAAATACAAATGTATCCATCAGCACTGGGGAGATAAAGGCGGCCGGGCGTGGTGCTGGCCACCCACCCCCTAGTGTGCTGTGCCGGCCTTCATAGGTGCTCCTCGTTAACAGCACTTGCCCCAACAGTCGTTTAAGGCTATACGGGGATCTTTGTCTTTTTGTGTGTGGTGNCTGTGTTGTGTGGGGAGGGAGCGGTTAGCGCGCTGCGCTACAAACCCGGCGATCCGTTCACGGCCAACACAGTGCGATTATCGAACCGGTCCTGGGCCGGTCGACTCTAGGGAGACAAAGGCGGCCGGGCGTGGTGCTGGCCACCNACCCCNTCGTGTGCTGTGTCGCCTTCATAGGTGCTTGCTAACAGCACTTGCCCCAACAGTCTGTTAAGGCTATACGGGGGATCTTTGTCTTTGTTGTACTGTGTGGTCGTGNCTGTGTATGTGAATGTCATGGTGTTGGTTGTATGTGTCTGTGGTGTCTGTGGCTGTGTCTGTCTGTGTGTGTCTGTGNGTGTATCTATGTGTGTGTATGTGTCTGTGTGTGTCTGTGTGGTCCGTGTGTGTCTGATGTGTCTGTGTGTGTGTCCGTGTGNGTCTATGTGTGTGTCTGTGTGTGTCCGTGTGTCTGTCTGTGTGTGTGTCTGTGTGTGTCTGTGTGTGTGTTTCTATGTATTGTCTGTGTATGTGTCTGTGTGTGTCTGTGTGTGTCTGTGTGTCCGTGTCTGTCTGTGTGTGTCTGTGTGTGTCTTAGCCTCAACGTCTACTTAAGATCACGCTTGGGGTGATCTTCGTCGATGTGCGAGTTCCATTACCTCGGTGGACAGCGCTGGCCCGGGCTGAGTCTAGCAAGCTCCCTTGTCCCAACATCCCCNGTGGGCTATACGGGTGTCTTTGTATGCAAACGCCTGTTCACGCGTGAGCGGCACGGGTGTATAGGAATGAGCGGTTTGCGTGCCGATAAGCGAACCGTGCCAGCCGAGACAGACCCTAGCTCACGACCACGAGTGACGGTTATCGGAACCGGTCTTGGTCTCCCCTAGGTCGACTCAGCCTCTGGGTACTCTAGCCGGTGCCGTGTGTTAAACATCGACAGCGGGGGAGACAAAGGGGCCGGGCGTGGGGCTGACTACCCACCCCCCCTCTGTGTGCGTCCAGCCCTCTAGGTATTGCTTTGGTTACAGCACTCGGTAAAGCAGTGATAAAATAATAAATTAAATAATACTAACGANGTTTCGATTGCAAACAAGCAATTCATCAGGTATNGTGAATAGACATAGAATCAACGAAAACTGTGACAGACTATAAGCAGACAGTATCACCAAGATATAGAGAGAGCAACCCNGGTAACAGGAGAGGTGATCGTCTCTGTGGGNTGGCNTTATGCAGAGACGATCACCCTCTNTGTACCTGTGTTGNTTCTATGTATCTGGGTATNTGTNTGCTTATATGTCTGTCTTAGTTTNAGGTTAGATTTTTGTTGCTATTTCACTATATGNTGTGATTNCTTGTGTGCGTGAAAGTCNTATGCTATTTTTAATTATATTTTTCTTTATGTGACTTTACNGGAACCAAAGTAATTCCTGCGTCACGAAGTCCAAAATTAAGATTGAATTAGCCTCTAGGTGTGATCTAACAGCACTGTGTGCCCAAGACTCTGTTACAGGCTATCGGGGGATTTTTGTCTTTCCTTTTTCTAAATGAGTGTGTCGGTGTGTGTATAGGTAGGTGGGTAGGTAGGTGGGTTAAACCACCACTCTGNTGTTGGTGGTTGTCGGTGTTGGTGNTGACGGTGGCGATTGTGGTTGTCATGGGTTGGTGGTTGTCTGGGTGTTGGTGATCTAGGCGATTGTGGTTGTTATGGGTGGTTGTGGCAGTGATTGGTAATTGTGTGAATTACGTTGTGTGTGATGGGTGNGTGTGTGGTTCGATGGGTGTTGGTGTGGCCGAGGTCTCTGTGTGAGTCTGTGGGTCTCTGTGTGAGTCTATGGGTTTCTGTGTGTCTATGGGTCTCTGTGTAAGTCTAGGGTATCTGCGTGAGTCTATGGGTCTCTGTGTGAGTCTGTGGGTCTCTGTGTGAGTCTATGAGTCTGTGTGAGTCTATGGGTTTCTGTGTGAGTCTATGGGTCTCTGTGTGTGTCTATGGGTGTATGTGTGAGTCTATGGGTCTCTGTGTGAGTCTATGATCTCTGTGTGAGTCTATGGGTCTCAGTGTGAGTCTATGGGTCTCTGTGTGTGTCTATGGGTCTCTGTGTGAGTCTAGCGTCTCTGTGTGTCTACAGGTCTCTGTGTGAGTCTACGGGTCTCTGTGTGAGTCTATGGTCTCTGTGTGAGTCTATGGGTTTCCGTGTGAGTCTTTGGGTCTCTATATGAGTCGAAGCATCTCTATGTGAGTCTAAGCTTCCCTATGACAGTCTATTGGTCTCTGTGTGGTCTTTGAGTCTCTATGTGAGGCTAAGCGTCTCTATAACAGTCTATTGGTCTCTGTGTGAGTCTATGATTCTCTATGTGAGTCTATGGGTCTCTGTGTAAGTCTACGGNGGCTATGGATGTTAACTACCTCGCCTGGTATACAAGATCGTGGCTTAAATCCCGCCCTAATGCCTGCTGTATATTTGGAGTCTGCGNTGTCTCTCTCCCCGTGGTCGCGTAGATTTTTCTTCGGGTCCTCTGGTTTTTCCCTCCACATTTAGAATCAACATCATGCGTCACAGTATTTGACTGCTATTTCTTTTTTCATCTCATATCATGACACGCACTTCGTTGAGCTATATTGTGATTCCGCCCAAGTGGTCGCTTCTGATAAAGAGCTGTGTATTACCCAGTGAGGTCTTACCTGGTTGAATAAATAAATAGTTTNTTCGTGTGAAATAAAACAAAGAGTTACGCTTGGCAATTCATTTCGCCCTCCAGCCAGCGCTGTGACTTCGCCTGATGAACTCACAGTCGGGCACTTACTGCCCCATATTCTTACCTCCGAGCACCNTTCATTTTTATTTCCACGTCCCATCANGCCACGCAGACCGCTGGGANTGTCTGCGTTCCCGCAGCATTNGCTCAAAACGAGCACAAGCTTGGACCCGTTTTGACATGCAGTGCATCATCAGCATCAGAGTCGGGCTCTGCTTGAACTAATGCTCACGAACTGCCCAGATGTTTACAGGCAAGGATTGGTTTTGACATTCAGTGCATCATCAGCATCAGTCGGGCTCTGCTTGAATCAATGCTGACGAACCGCCCAGATGTTTACGGACAAGGATTTGTTTTGACATGCAGTGCATCATCAGCATCAGAGTCGGGCTCTGCTTGAATCAATGCTGACGAACTGCCCAGATGTTTACAGGCAAGGATTGGTTTTGACATGCAGCGTCTCATCAGCATTAGAGTCGGGCTCCGCTTGAATCAATGCTGATGGAACTGCCCAGATTTTTCAAAGGCAAGTGCCCTCTCGTTTAGAAAGGAGTCAGTTAAACGCGAATTAAAATGTGAGCTCAGATGTTCAGGTCTGAAATCCAACATTGTATAATTGGGTAAGTTTCATTATTTAAATGTTAACCCTAGTCCATCTAAATGTTATTTAAATTTCAACCCTAATTCATTTTAATGTTAATCCTATTCGTGGCATGGCGGATAGAGTGTTTCCCCTCGCACGCGCACAGGTTTTCTCTCTCCGGGTGCTCGAGTTTTACTCCCACACATGAACAGCGTGAGTTCGATCCGACCCTGACGCCTGTGTACTCTGGGTCGCGTTTGTCTCTTCTCCCCGTTGTCGTGGGGATTTTTCTCCGGGTCCTCCTGTTTTCCCCTCCACATCAGAGGTCGCAACCGGGTACCCGATACCCGTACCTACCCGATACACGGCTACCCGTACCCGGCCAGGTACGGGTACCCGTTTGCGACCCTGGTGCGGCCGGGTACGGGTACGGGTAGGCCGTGAGTCACTGGTGAGTAACCGTTTGTCACTCATTTCGGGTAGGGCGGGTAGGGAAACGGGTACCCGTACCATTTGCGACCCTGGTGCGGCCGGGTACGGGTACGGGTAGGCCGTGAGTCACTGGTGAGTAACCGTTTGTTACTCATTTCGGGTAGGGTACGGGTACCGGTACCCATTTGCGACCCTGGTGCGGCCGGGTACGGGTACGGGTAGGCCGTGAGTCACCGGTGAGTAACCGTTTGTCACTCATTTCGGGTACGGGTACGGGTAGGGTACGGGTACCCATTTGCGACCCTGGTGCGGCCGGTACGGGTACGGGTAAGGAATCAAAACCCGTTTGCGACCTCTGCTCCACATGTTTTAGTCAACATCACGCGTTTCGAGAATTTGACTGATACGTCCACACGACCATGAAAAGACACCTCTTCGGGCTACCGTTTGTGGCCAGAAAAAAAGCCACGTTACTCATCGGGCCTTTACCTGGTGGAATAATAACTAGTTGCCTCGGAATGTCCTCCACTACTCTCACGAATAATATATTTCAAGAGATATCCTCCCAATCTCTCCTCTCTTATCGCCTCCCCCATACAGACCCGTCTCTCCTGACTTCTCTCCACCTTTGCAGCTCACCCCGGCACGAACTCCGCACGCGAACTCAGAGGCCTTTGTTAAACAGCGGCTAGGATTACGAATTCCCAGGCCCTTTGATAAAAATAGCCTCAGCGCTAAGCCACCACTCTCCCTTGCTTTGTGTGTGAGTGTGTGTGTAACGGTANGTTTGTGTGTGAGTGTGTGTGTAAGGGTGTGTGTGGAATGGTGTGTGTGAGTGTATGTGTGTGTGAAGGTGTGTGTGATTGCGTGTGTGAGTGTGTGTGTAAGGGGTGTATGAGTGTTGTAATGGTGTGTGTAGTGTGTATGAGTGTGCAAGGGTGTGTGTGAGTGTGTGTGTGNATAAGGGGTGAGTGTGTGTAAGGGGTGTGTGTGTGTGTAAAGTGTGTGTGAGTGCGTGGTGTGTGTGTGTATAATATGAGTGTGTGTATGGTGTGTGGGTGTGTTTGCGTGTGTGTATAAGGGTGTGTGTGAGTGTGTGGTGTGTGAGTNCAGNTGTGTGTGATGTGGGTGTGTAAGGTGAGTGTGTGTAAGGTGTGTGTGTGTATAAGGGTGTTGTGTNTGTAAGGNTGTTGAGTACAGGTTGTGTGAGTGTAAGGTGTNTAAGGGTGAGTGTGTGTGTAATGCGGGCGCGGGCGACCTCCCGGATGTGACGTCACGAGAGGTGGGGTTAGGTGACGTGGAGGAAAGGTTAAGGTTCTTAAGGAGGAGACCGGAAGAGGAAGGCAGAACGAGTGGGACTGGACCAGAGTAAGGCCACGTGGGCAAAGCCAAGGGTGGCAGCGGCGGCCAGCGGTGGCCAGCTAAGGGAGCAGCCAGCGGAGCTGCGAGAGAAGACAGCGGTGGGGCGGCTGGAGAGAAGGCGGACGAGGAGCTGCGGGAACACAGCCGGCGAGGCTGTGTGTGAGGGAGAGGCTACGAGAGCGACGAGAGGAGAGAGAGGCTGAGAGAACGACGAGGGAGAAACTGCAGGAGAGCAGTATCAGTGTCAGTATAGAGTCTTATAGAAGGACAGCCGTGCGGGTTGCGAGAGAAGAACCGAATAAAGGACACCAAGCCAGACATCGTGGTCGAGTCTTTATTACATTGGTGTCGGAAGTGCAACGGCATGTCGAAACAAGTGAGAAAGAAAAATGTTCCAGCGCCGGCATCGGCTTCTTCGTCCGAAGACGAAGACTTCCTCCAAACATGGATCCTGCCAGGGTGGTGGAGGAGAGCCCTGCTGAAACGAGTGCGGGGACGGGAGTGGAAGATGTAGCCACAGTGTCAGGGCCGCCGACACCATCAGACGCTGATCGGCGATGGCTGCAGGTGGCTGAGCAACTGGAGACTCTCAAGGACGCCCTGGGCCAATTGTGTCATCTCGTCACCCAAGCACGGCGACGGAGAGAGCGGAGAGTGCTCCACAGGCCGCCACGGGTTCTTCACTCCGGCGCCATGGGCCACGCGGCAGGAGGCCGCCATCTTGCGCGTGCCGCGGCGGGAATCCGCCATCTTGACCACGCCGCGATTCGACGCCATTTTGAATTTGCCTCCGGAGGAACCATCGGCGGAGGCGGAGTGAAGCGAAGTCGGAGTCGCCATCTCACCACGGTCAAGGAATTCGCCATTGGGGGCGACTGGAGCGCTTTCGCCTGCAGATTTTTAGCGGCGGTCCGTTCTGCGAGATGGACCGATGCTGAGGCCTTGGAAGTGTTGCCGACTCTTCTGGACGACGAATCTGTTCGTTTTTTTCGCTCCATTAAGGCCGAGAAGAAGAGGACATTATATGGAGTTTTTCAAGAAATGGCCGACGCCTACGAGCCACCTGACGACGCGCATCGGCGATTCGCTCAACGACAACGAGCGCCCGAGGAGTCGCCTGTGGCGTACAGGGGTGCAGTGCTTGATTTGGCTATGGCCGCGTATCCAGATACAACACCTGACCTGCTCGAGCCTCTCATCTTGGGCAAGATGCTCGAGCTGTCGCGGGATCTTGGATTCCATGCCGGTGTGCGGGCATGAGAAGCTCACCTCCCGGGCGGCGGCGAAATGTCTGGATGCACAATTCAACCTACGACGATGGAAACAGGTCACGGCGTGGACAGGGGGGCCCGTCGCGGAGGGTGGCGCTCTGGTTGGGACCCTACGAAGTCGGTATACGTGCCGGATGAGCGGGGCCCTCAGGAGCTGACGGCCGCCTCGGTGCCATGGTCAGGCCGCGGTGGACCGGCCTCTCGTGCCGCACCGCCGATACGCGGGCGGCGCGATGCAAGGCCTGCGCTTCGGCGCAACGACGCCGATTGCTTCCGCTGCGGACGGAAGGGCCACTACGCGAAGGACTGCTGGGCCGCATCCCGGGTCCGCCACAACAGGAGGCCTCATTACCGGCCAAGCCGCCCAAGGATCCACCGAAACAGGCCGGCCTTGACACCGGAGGGACGAGCGCCCTGCTCGAGGGTGCCTGCCAGATCTGCGGGTCCTTCGAGCCCTGCAGCCCTTCCGACCCCGCTGCAGACGCATCCGCGGACAAGCCAAGACTGATCCTTCAAGGACACGGACGTTGGTGGACTTCCAACAGCGACAGGGGATTTCACCCTGTCGCTCCTCAAACTCAATCACGTTCCCGTTCCGCGGATGGGCCGCCGACCGTCCGGGACGGGCCGGCGACCCGCACACGCTCTAAATCCCTTGTGTTTCGTTGATTGTTATGTTGTATTGTTCTTACTGTGTATTTATTGCCTGCTTCTGCTACGTTATTGATTGTTGAGTTGTGTTGATTGTTCTTACTGTTATATTGCATGCTTGGTGTCCTTTGGTGTGTTACGCTCGGTTCGCCCGCATTACTGTTGGTGTTGTTCAGCCGAGGTCGGCTGGGTTTTCTCCACGGGGGGGAGGGTGGTGTAATGCGGGCGCGGGCGACCTCCCGGATGTGACGTCACGGAGAGGTGGGTTAGGTGACGTGGGAGGAAAGGTTAAGGTTCTTAAGGGAGGAGACCGGAAGAGGAAGGCAGAACGAGTGGGACTGGACCAGAGTAAGGCCACGTGGGCAAAGCCAAGGGTGGCAGCGGCGGCCAGCGGTGGCCAGCTAAGGGAGCAGCCAGCGGAGCTGCGAGAGAAGACAGCGGTGGGCGGCTGGAGAGAAGGCGGACGAGAGCTGCGGGGAACACAGCCGGCGAGGCTGTGTGTGAGGGAGAGGCTACGAGAGCGACGAGAGAGAGAGAGGCTGAGAGAACGACGAGGGAGAAACTGCAGGAGAGCAGTATCAGTGTCAGTATAGAGTCTTATAGAAGGACAGCCGTGCGGGTTGCGAGAGAAGAACCGAATAAAGGACACCAAGCCAGACATCGTGGTCGAGTCTTTTATTACATGTGTAAGGGTGTGTGTGAGTGGTGTAGCGGTTAGCGCGCTGCGCTACAAACCCGGCGACCCGGGGTTCGATTCGTACTCACGGCCTACACCAGTGAAGATTATCTGAACCGGTCCTGGGTATCCCCTAGGCCGACTCAGCCTCAAATGAGTACCTGGTGCGGTGTAGTAAACATCACCATTGGAGAGACAAAGGCGGCCGGACGTGGTGCTGGCCACCCCCCCCCCACGTGTACCGAGCTGGCCTTCATGAGTGCTCGCTAAAGCACTTGCCCCAAAAGTCTGTTCAGGCTATATGGGGGATCTTTGTCTTTGTGTGAGTGTGTGGGTGTGTGTGTCTGTGTAAGGGTATATGTGTGTGTGTAAGGAGTGTGTGTGTGTGTGTGTGTGAGTGTGGGTGTGTGAGTGTGTGTGTGTAATAGTGTGTGTGTGAGTGTAAGGGTGTGTGTGTGTGTGTAATAGTGTGTGTGTGTGTGTAAGGGTGTGTGAGTCCAGCAAAAAAAAACCCCTACCTCCTCGTGGTGCCGGACGGCAACGTTGTGGTGGGCAGTGTCGTGGAGGACGGGCCAACTAAGATTGGCCTTTCCCTTCATGGCGGTTGTAACCACCACAGTGGCCAAATGGGGCTCTGGACGGGTGCGAGGGGCTGGTAACCCCTCCACCTTCAATTAACTACCACTAAACTACGAGGTAAAACATGTATTAAGTTTGTGCCGGAGGCTCCGGGGGGACAGGCGTCTGTGACGTCTCCTAGACAAACCCCATTTGGCGGAGCTAGGAGATTGGATCTTTACCCTCGAGGCTCCTCCAGAAACAACAAAAACCTACTTACGGATGGCCACGTGGAATGTTCGAACGCTCACTGCGGAGGAGAGGCTGCCACTCCTCTGTCGGGAGCTGGACTGGTACTGCCTGGATCTCTGTGGTATTCAGGAGGTCCGGAAGACCGGCTCTGGCTCCTGCCACAATGAGGGTGGACAGTCCTCTTCTTGGGACAGGAGACTGCCAAACAACAGGAGTGGCTCTTCTTCTGAACAAATGAATGAAAGGGCGTGGGAGCGTGACGGTGAGGTGTGGGAAGCTGTAAGCCCCATGATACTTTGGGCTCACCTTCCCATCAACCAGACGAACATCCGTTGAGGGATGCAGGCAAGGCCGATGAGTCAGATGCCTTCGATGACCTCCTGTCATAGGTGCTGGCTAAAGTGGCCCCTCGGGACAGAGTCATCTTGTTGGGTGACTTCAATGCCCGAGTTGAGCACCTGGTCTGGAGTGATTGGAAGACATGGGCCAGATCAGCTCAATAACAACGGTAGGAGGCTGATAGATTTTTGTGCAGCCCATGGGCTTGTAATTACTGCTGGTCCAGCATCGCCGCATCCACACAACATAATGAATGCATGCTGGGTCCAAGCAAGAACATATGCTGGATTACATAGTGATAGAACAGCGGATGTGGGCCCATATCCTTGATACCAGGACCTACTGTAGAGCTGATCTGCCTACTGACCATCGACTTGTCATCTGTAAAATGCGCCTGCCATTCTTCCACTTCGGTGGTGGGTGTACACCCAGGACCCCATTATAACCCTTAGTGGCATGGTCTCAGTAAGCTGTTGAAAGTTGCAAGTGAGAATTTCATCATCGCTTGCGACTGGGGTTGGCATCGTCCCCTATTCCTGATGTCGAGGGGAAATGGGCAAGGTTTAGGACTGTGGCTCATGCAGCTGCAATGGCTGCTTTGGGTACACAGTCCAGACCTCCTTAGAGACCTTGGCTGACAGAAGAGGTGCTCAGGCTGGCTGAGAAAATCCTGAAAGACCCACTCTCATCGTCTACAGCATCCCACATCAGAGAATGAGGCTTACCGCAGCCTTCGCTCGGAGGTTCAGAGAGCTGTGCGGCGCTGCAAGGATGGTTGGTGGTTGCGGGTTGCTGAGGAGATGGAGTCTGCCTCAATGGCCTGCAATCACAAATCGCTCTTCAATTCCATCAAAAAAGTAACCTACAGTGCCACACCTATTACTATCATTAGGGGAAAGAACGGTGATCCAATCTCCGACCTCCAGGAACAGGTTTGAAGATTTGCTCAGCATTTCTGTGAGGTCATGGGGAGGTAAAATCCTTCAGCCTGGAAAACATCGTGAAGTGGGGATGTCCCTTCTGAGGTTGCAGTGCTTGATATATTGGAAAAAGAAGTCACCCCCTGTGAGTGGCTGGCTGAGGTGCCATTTGTTGTGGAAGTACTGGAGGCGATCCAGAGCCTGAGACCAGGAAAGGAACTGGGCAGAGATGATCTCTAAGCGAAATGCTGAGGGAGGATGGCGTTTGTACACAGACTGCTGTACATGACATCATAACAACAGTCCGGACCACTGGACGGGTTCCACAGGATTAGAAGGATTCTCTGGTGGTCCCGATTTTTAAGAAGGGGGACCACACAGACTGTAACAACTACAGGGGCATCTCACTCCTGAGTGTGCCAGGAAAGGTCCTGGCAAGGATTATTCAACATCGCCTTGCCAGGCACGCTGAGGAAGGCTTTCAGAGCCACAATGTGGTTTCAGGAAAGGGCGGTCCTGCACAGATGCCACATTTTCTGTCCGTCTGCTACAGCAGAGGTGTAGGGAATTTCAACAAGACCTACATCTCTGCTTTATTGACCTGGTCAAGGCCTATGATACCATCAATAGGCCTGGGCTCTGGGTTGTTTTTTGTGCTTTTGTAATCCGTGATCCGCTGCTCACGATCATTAAGAACCTTCATGATTGTGAGATGAAACTACGTGGCCGGGAGTTGGAGCCATTCCCTGTTCACTTTGGGATGCGACAGGGATGTCCTCTGGCTCCCACATTATTTAACATCTATTTCGACCACGTAGTTCATGAAGCCTTCAATAGCTGTAACGGAGAAATTTCCATCTGGTACAGATACAATGGGAGGCTGATCGATACCCGGGTGAGTTCAAGGGATGGCTCCCTATTGCTCAACCATGTTATGTATGACGATAATCTAGTAATCGCTGCTCACTCAGAGGAGGAGTTGGAGGTACTGCTGCTGAACCTGTAGCTTGCCACTAAAAGGTGGGACTTACCATCAGCACCACTAAAACTAAGCTCCTGCCTGGGTATTTTGTACCATCGGACACTCCACCCCAACAGCTCCAAATTGGTGATGGGCAGTTGTGGAAGAGTGGAGAGTTTCCCATACCTGGGCAGTGTGTACATGATCAGCTCTGGTTTGACAGCAGAGGTCTCACTCTGAATCAGTCGAGCGGCATTATCTTTTAATCGGTTGCATAACGCTGTGTGGAAGCGACCTGGTCTATCGCTCCGCACGAAGCTTCAGGTCTTCTCGGCCACAGTCAATCCCTCCCATCTCTACGCTTGCGAAACGTGGAACATCTTCGCCGGTTAGAAACATTTAGGCTGGCCTGCCTATGATCCATCATGGGTTTAACCAGGCAGGATTGTGTGAGAAGCTCACATATCCTTGAAAGATCTGGACAAAGTCCATCAGTGAGTTCCTCCGGCAGGCAAGGCTGCTTTGGCTGGGTCATGTAGCCCGCATGCCCAGCCACCGTATGCCTAAACAGCTTTTATCTGGCCGGATTGAGGGGCTAAACGGGCGCTGCACGGGCTAGAGAAGAGATGGAGTGATTTGTTACAGGAGAATGTGGAGCTGAGTGGACTTGCCGATGACTGGTACCAGCGGTGTCAAGATCAGCCTCTGTGGAGAAGGCTCGTGAAGGACGCTACTGGGCAGTTGGAGGCAGTCGCCCTCCAAGAACAACGGAGGGCGGAGGAGCGACGCTCACGTCAACGAGCGGAGCGCCGGGTGGCTAAAGCACAGCAAGTTGGTACAGTAGGGGCACAGGTGGTGCATCAGCCAGTCATCTCGGTCATCTCAGTCAGTCGACCCGTGGCACCTGCTGGGTCTGCCCCGTGACCTCCTGCCGGCGGGCGTTCGACACTTCACGTGGCCTCAACATGCACATAGCCTGGCACAAGCGTCGTGGTGACGTCACCGCCACTTATTGGCGAATGGCGGTTGTTGTTGTTGTAAGGATATGTGTGTGGGTAAGGTCGACTCAGCCTCAAATGAGTAGTAGTGTAATGGTTAGCGCTATGCTGCGCTACGAACCTGGCGACCCCAGTTCGATTTTCGCTCACGGCCAACACTGGTGACGATTATCTGAACCTGTCCTGGGCCTCCATTAGGTCGACTCAGCCTAAAATGAGTACCTGGTGCGTTGTGTAAACATCGCCACTGGGCGGCCGGGCGTGGTGCTGGCCACCCACACCCTCGTGTGCCATGCCTGCTTCCATAGGTGCTCGCTAGCAGCACTTGCCCCAATAGTTTGTTAACGCTATACGGCGGATCTTTGTCTTTTGGTGAGTAAGGTCGACTCAGCCTCAAATGAGTACCTGGTGCGATGTGTAAACATCGCCACTGGAGAGACAAAGGCGGCCGGGCGTGGTGCTGGCCGCCCACCCCCTCGTGTGCCATGCGGGCCTTCATAGGTATTTACCCACACCACTTGGAGCATTCCTGGCAGCGATTTCAGCCGCATCTACATCAATAGGCGAGTAACCTCTACACAACAAAGACTCATTTCCTGGCGCGATTTGCCATCATCGCTACTGGCGAGACAAAGACTCCCTGGCGCGATTTCAGCCGCACATCTCCTCGCGTCCCAAAAGTTGCGAGCCTTCATTAGGCAGTCAACCATTCTACACAACAAAGACTCATTCCTGGCAGCGATTTCAGCCGCATCATCTCTACATAACAATAGGCGCAGTCAACCATTCTACACAACAAAGACTCATTTCCTGGCCGCGATTTCAGCCGCATCACCTCTACATAACAAAAAGGCTCAGTCCCATTTACACGCACCTTTACATCATCCGCACCTAGTTTACACAACAAAGGCTCATTCCTAACAGCGAGCTTCAGCCGCACCGAACCTCACAAAATAATATTCAGGGACCTACCTTGGCTCCTCCCACCCTCAACCAGTATATATACAAATACTGTTTCTTGGAATTTCTCTCACTTGATACAGCTATCGTGCTGTGACGGTTCCACCTGAAGACGGAAGCTGTGTTGCCTCCGAAACGTCGTGATTTTTATTTTATTTTAATTTTACATTTATTAATTTCAATGTTTTACCTACGTGACTTTACCGAAAAAACTAAGAATATTGCCCACAGCACTTGCCCCAACAGACTGTCGAGGCTATACGGGGATCTTTGTCTGTATCTTTGTGTCACTCTCTCTCTCTGCCCTGCCGTCCCCCACGCTGTTTAATGTATCAGCTCATCTTCCTTGACCTTCCTGACCCCGGGTCGAGTCGGTTTATCTGCTAAACCCATGCCGAGTGTCACATCAACGCATCAAAGTCCCGTGGCCGTAACCTGACCCGAGATGTCTTATGCGGTGTGCGATTCCATCGTTGGGTTACTCCTCCGGGTGAAATTCACTCACTCCTGTCAGTTTAACATTCTCATAACCATTATATATTTTTTTTTAAGAAAAAANGAAGTGTCTCTCAGTTTCTCTCTCTCTCTCTCGGGAGGTGGCTGGGTGGCTCAGAGTTTTAACCTCTGAGCCATGTAACAGACGCAATGAGCCGGTATTGTTGAGTTGCTGGGTTCGAGCCCTGGGTCTGGTCTCTCTCTCTCTCAGGGATTCATAATGGCCATGTCAAAGACACTGACCCAGCACTGTTTCGAGACCTGGGTTCGAGCCCTGGGTCTTCTCTCTCTCAAGGGAATCATGAATGGCCTTAACATAGACACTGACCCAGCACTGTTTCAAGAGCCTGAGTTCGAGCCCTGGGTCTAGGTCTTTCTCTCAAGGGATTCATGAATGGCCTTGCCATAGACACTGACCCAGCACTGTTTGAGAGCCTGGGTTCGAGCCGTGGGTCTGGGTCCCTCTCAAGGGATTAATGAATGGCCTTGACATAGACACTGATCCAGCACTGTTTAGTTTGAAACCTAGGTTCGAGCCCTGGGTCTGGGTCTCTCTAAGGTATTCATGAATGGCCTTGACATAGACACTGACCCAGCACTGTTTTGAGAGCCTGAGTTCGAGCCCTGGGTCTGGNTCTCTCTCTCAGGGATTCATGATGGCCTTGACATAGACACTGACCCAGCACTGTTTTGAAACCTAGGTTCGAGCCGTGGGTCTTCTCTCTCTCAAGGGAATCATGAATGGCCTTGACATAGACACTGAGCACTGAGACAGCGTATTTGGCCTACTTTTTTACACGCTGCAAGACGTCTTACTCGGCGTGGGAGACCCGGGGGATGTGAGAGAGAGGGAGAGAGAGAGGGAGATCTGTGTGTGTGTAGTTGTAGCGGTAGTGTAGCCGTGAGCGCGCTGCACTACGAACCCAACATTTCCCGAGTTCGATTCCTTGGTGACGATTATCTGAACCGCTCCTGGGTCGACTCAGCATCCACTGGGGATACAAAGGCGGCCGGGTGTGGTGCTGGCCACCCACCCCCTCGTGTGCCGTGCCGGCCTTCATAGGTGCTACTCGCTAACAGCACTTGCCCCAACAGTCTGTTAAGGCTACACGGGGGATCTTTGTCTTTGTAGCGAGCTGCTGTACGAACCCAGAGTCCCGAGTTCGATTCCGCTCACGGCCACCAACACCGGTGACGATCATCCGAACCGGCCCTGGCCTTCCCCTAGGTCGACTCAGCCTCAAATGAGTACCTGGTGCCGATGTGTAAAACATCGCCACTGGGAGACAAAGGCGGCCGGGGTGCCGCAGTGTCGGCCTTCGTAGGTGCTGCTGCTACTCGCTCGCAGCACTTGCCCCAACAGTCTGTTAAGGCTACACGGCGTTAGGGTGATCTTTGTCTTTGTCTCTTTCTGCTGCTGCTGCTGTTGTTGTTGTTGTTCAACACCATTGCTCTGCCCCCTTTGTGCTTCCTATTGAGCGACGAGCTTGTAATTTACCTTGCACCACCACCGCCCCACTCGACACAAAGCCGCCGAACCTCCCTTTGATGTTAGATTCCAGTCACACACCACGGCGACAAACTCCTCTCTTTCTCTCTCTCTCTCTGGGGGTTTTCTTTTTTCTTTTCAGGTGGCCGAGGGGACCCTCCCAGTGACCAGAGAACGGAACCAATGACTGTAAAAAAAAGTAAAAATTAAACTCGACTGGGGAGAGCGGGGGGGGGGGGGGGGAGTGACCCTCGTGGAATTCCACGTTCACATGGTGGGCTCGATGAGTCGAGTCGTGTTCCGGATGTCCCCAGGAGACTGATGATGATGATGGATGCCGATGATGGTGATGATGATGATGGTGATGATGTTGGCGATGATGGTGATGATGTTGGATGGTGATGATGATGGTGATGCCGATGATGGTCATGATGGTGTTGATGATGATGGTCATGATGTGGTGATGATGATGATAGTGATGATGATAGTGAGGATGATGGCGATGATAATGGTGGTGATGATGATGATGCTTATGATGATGGCGATGATGATGGTGCAGATGACGACGATAATGGTGGTGATGATGGTGATGCCGATGATGGTCATGATGGTGGTGATGATGATGGTGATGATGATGGTGATGATGACGACGATAATGGTGGTGATGATGTTGATGCTGATGATGATGGCGATGATGATGGTGATGATGACGACGATAATGGTGGTGATGATGTTGATGCTGATGATGATGGCGATGATGATTATGGTGATGATGCTGATGATGATGGGGATGATGATGGTGTCGATGACGACGACGATGATGATGTTAATGATCATCTTATTACACTGAGTTTAATACCTTATGAGAACAATCACCGTGGAATTTTCCAAACGAAGTGGTATTTATTTTACCGACCCTAGAGAAAAAGCGGTGACGATGATGATGGTGCAGATGATGACGGTGTTGAATTTGTGTCACAAAAGTTTAGCCGCATATACCGCACAAATACAGACGTTTTGTTTATTTGTAGAAATGTATTAGTATGTATTCATGTGCAAGCGAGGGGACACCTGTACCTGGAATTCTATGCTACTAAATGTGTGTCTCTACGCGAGTAGATGCGTCTGCTATGTGAGTCCGTGGGTGTCTTTGCGTGTCAGTGCATCTGTACATTAGTCATCGGTGAGCGGAACAGGAGACTCAACTCGCTACACTCAACCAGGCGGGAGATGCTCAGCTGTGCTCAGCGTAAGCGTCTCGTGAAGTCTCCTCCAGCCAGGCCCGGGTTTAGCCAGTCCAGAGGGTCAGGAAAAATGCCACGGTGGGACTGGTGCATACGTGGGACATTTCAAATGTGATCGGAGTAAAAAAAAAAGATCACTTAAAAAAATAATATTTTTAGTATTAAAATATATGTAATTAAAATATAATGTTATAAAATATGTTATTATAAAAAATAAACATATATATATTATATTTTTTCAATTAAAATATCACGTATTTTTTATTTTATTTTTTTAATTAAAATGTTCTATTACTGATCGTGTGTACGCTTCATTTTGCTTATTCGCGCTCTCTGTTGGCATCAAGTCCCCACTAGATATATTCGATTTGAGGATCACACGGCACAAACCACGCTACAACGTGGTCACATCGCAAAACGAAAATAAAAATCTCGCTACTAGCACTACACATCCATAATACAGTTTTTTTATTTTGGTTGGATCGCGTAAATATATAAATGTGTCGCTAGACCCGCCACCACCCTACACAGCCACTTAGCAAGGTTTGTCATCGTAAATAGAAAGTGCCAATTCGTTACTAGTACAGCACCACCGGTGTGTTGGAGGGCCAAGCCACCGAATTTACGTTTTGCCAGTAATTACAACCAACTTCACCAGGCAACAGCCAGCAACTACACAGTTGGTCGCACAAAGTCTACTAAAAATGTAATCACTAATCAATTGCCCCCATAGACGAATTTGGGGGTCGGTGTCCTTACAAATGCCTGGGCACATTTTCTTTTCGTCCGGGTCCACCACTGTTCCCCCAAAATTCACCCACCCACTCACCCACCCACCCACCCATTCACCCACCCACCCATTCACCCACCCACACACTCACCCACCCACACACTCACCACCCACCCACTCACTCATCCACCCACCACCACCAACCACCCACCCACCCACTCACCCACCCACCCACCCACCACTCACCACCCACCCACCCACCACCACCACCACCCACCNACCACCACTCACTCACCCACCCACCCACCCACTCACCCAACCACCACCCACACTCACTCACAATNAACCACCCCCNACTCACCAACACTCACCACTCATCACCACCCACATTCACACCACCCACTCACCCACCCACCCACTCACACTCACCCACCACCACCGACTCACTCACCCACCCACCACCCCCACCCACTCACCCACCCACCCACTCACTCACCCACTCACCCACCCACCCACTCACCACTCACTCACTCACTCCCCACCACCCACCCCCCACTCACTCACCCACCCCCACCCACCCACCAAACTGAGCGGACCCGGGGTACCTTTAGCAAAAAAAACCCTCGATTTCCCACGCTACCCCTAGCGGCTAGGGACATCAATCACGGGACGAGTTCGCGGCGAGGGCCTCGGGGGGAAGACACTGGACACTGAGATCTCTCCGTCCCATCCCCTCCGTCCCTCCCTACCCAGGCCCTCTGCGCAGCGCTCCAACATCAATCATCTCTCTCCCCGTCGTCGTGGGTGGAGGAATTTTGGGTGACGAGTGAGCGAGCGAAACGTAATTAGAACGTCAGGTCAAGTCAAACGGTCTCTCTCTCTCTCCATACCCCCCACACCCACCCACCCACTCACCCCGCCACTAATACCGCTGTTCAAGCCCGGTGGAAGAGTAGGCCAAAGATGCGCCCAGATGAAAGGCTCTACAGGGGTCACTCTAGTGCAGTGGTGTTCCAACTTTGTTGGCTACTGCACCCCCACCTTGTGTTGAATTTGTTTCAACCGAGAACCCCCCTTTGACTGACCCAACACGGTTGTAGGTTACCACGCGGATTTAAATGGTATCGCAGTTTCGATTTAAAGCTTTCGTGACTGCAGGGATTCATCTTCTTGGTTCTTTCGGTAAAGTCACGTAGAAGGGAAGTAATAAAATAATAAAAATAAAACATAATAAAATAAATAATAAAATAATATATAATGTAATAATTAGTTTTATTTTTATTATTTTATTACTTCCTTCTACGTGTTTACCGAAAGAACCAAGAAGATGAATCCCTGCAGTCACGAAAGCTTTAAATCGAAATTTCATTATTTTATTATTATTTTATTACTTCCCTTCTACGTGACTTTACCGAAAGAACCAAAANGATGAATCGTAGTTATTTGACATTGGCAGAGTCACACGCGAATCTCAAGTATGATATCTCATTTCACACATTTACAAGTCACCTCGCCTACCCCTGGGACACGGCCCGCATACGCCCCAGTTGAGAATCACTGCTCTGTAGGTATGTACACGTGTGTTGAACTTCTTTCGCACAGTACGTAGCCAACCGTGCTAATCAGACAAGCAGCTATGGGTTCTGTGTGAGTCTGTAGTCTCTGTGTGAGCTATGGTCTCTGTGTGAGTCTATGGGTCTCTGTGTGAGTCTATGGGTCTCTGTGTAAGTCTGTGGGTCTCTGTGTGAGACTATGGGTCTGTGTGAGTCTGGGTCTCTGTGTGAGTCTATGGGTCTCTGTGTGAGTCTGTGGGTCTCTGTGTGAGACTATGGGTTCTGTGTGAGTCTATGGGTTTTGTGTGAGTCTATGGGTCTCTGTGTGAGTCTATGGTCTCTGTGTGTGGGTCTCTGTGTGAGTCTATGGGTCTGTGTGTGAGTCTGTGGGTCTCTGTGTGAGGCTATGGGTCTCTGTGTGAGTCTATGGGTCTCTGTGTGAGTCTGTGGGTCTCTGTGTGAGTCTATGGGTCTCTGTGTGAGTCTGTGGGTCTCTGTGTGAGTCTATGTCTCTGTGTGGAACTATGGGTCTCTGTGTAAGTCTATGGGTCTCTATGTGAGTCTATGGGTCTCTGTGTGTGTGAGTCTGTGGGTCTCTGTGTGGTCTGTGGGTCTCTGTGTGAGTCTGTGGGTCTGTGTGTGGGTCTCTGTGTGAGTCTGTGGGTCTCTGTGTGAGTCTACGGGTCTCTGTGTGAGGCTATGGGTCTGTGTGTGAGTCTATGGGTCTCTGTGTGAGTCTGTGGGTCTCTGTGTGAGTCTATGGATCTCTGTGTGAGTCTGTGGGTCTTTGTGTGAGTCTGTGGGTCTCTGTGTGGTCTATGGGTCTCTGTGTGAGTCTGTGGGTCTGTGTGTGGGTCTCTGTGTGAGGCTATGGGTCTCTGTGTGAGTCTCTGGGTCTCTGTGTGAGTCTGTGGGTCTCTGTGTGAGTCTATGGGTCTGTGTGAGTCTGTACGTCTCTGTGTGGTCTGTAGTCTCTGTGTGAGTCTGTGGGTCTCTGTGTGAGTCTATGGTCTCTGTGTGAGTCTGTGGGTCTCTGTGTGAGTCTGGGTCTCTGTGTGAGGCTATGGGTCTGTGTGTGTGGGTCTCTGTGTGAGTCTATGGGTCTGTGTGAGTCTATGGCTCTGTGTGGTCTATGGGTCTCTGTGTGAGTCTATGGGTCTGTGTGGTCTATGGGTCTCTGTGTGAGTCTATGGTCTCTGTGTGAGTCTATGGCTCTCTGAGTCTATGGGTCTCTGTGTGAGTCTATGGGTCTCTGTGTGAGTCTATGGGCTCTGTGTGAGTCTATGNGTCTCTGTGTGAGTCTATGGGTTCTGTGTGAGTCTATGGGTCTCTGTGTGAGTCTTTAGGGGTAGATCGCGTAAGTATGGTGCGAAAGAAGTTCAGCGTGCGTGCATACATCGGCGACCTTGCCAAGGTATCCCGCAGTGCAGCAGCAGTGCCTCAACGTCGTTCCAACACGGGGCTGATCCATTTGCTGAGTTCACTGAAATTTTTTTATTTTATTTAATTACGATTTAATCGTTTTATATACCTACGTTTTTTTTGGTTGTTACTTGTTTATTTGCGCGTTGTGAAAGTGATGTGTAGGTGTATGGCTTTAAGGTTTAGGAGTCGATTGGAATCGCCGCCCGAAACGCACATCCATAATTCTAGAGATTAAATCATCGGGAAGAGCCATTCCGATTTCACGACACTTTCAGTCTTACGCGTTGTTGTTGTTGTTGTTTTTGTTGTTGTTGTTGTTTTAAGAACACAACACATCCGCCATTTCGCCACCAAGTGACGGTGACGTCACCACGCCGACCTTGTGCCAGGCTAGGTGCACTTTGAGGTCACGGGACAGACCCAGGCGCCATGGATCGGCTGACTCAGATGACTGGTAGATACACCAGCACTACCCCTACTGTGCCAACTGGCTGTATTTTATCCGCCCGGCGCTCGCTCATTGTTGTGAGCGTCGCTCATCTGCCTCAATTGTTGTTTGAGGGCGACTGCCTCCAACTGCCCAGTAGTAGCGTCCTTCACGAGCCTCCTCCACAGAGGCCGATCTTGACACCGCTGGTACGGTCATCGGCAAGTCCACTCAGCTCCACATCCTCCTGTACCACATCAGCTCCGTCTCTTCTCCAGCCCTGCGTCGTGCCCGTTTTATCCCCCTCTACGCGGTCAAACAGAAGCTGCTGCTGACCACGCAACACAATCGCCCACTCGTTTGTTACGCAGGCCTCATAAAGCACTTGCACCCGCCCCCACATCCGAGTGTTTTGTGGCTTTACGCTACATCTCTGCCTTCACCTTTTGGCCGCACTGGCGGTCACAAGGTGACAACCGTCAGCTCACCCACCGCAACGTGACGATCTGGTTTAATCATTCGGCGGATGAAATCCAGATTCGAACCCAGCATCTCACTGGCGTCTGCCTCAGATCGTTTGTGGTTACAATCCCCCTGAGAGATGCAGAGCCGCAGGGTCCATAGCCCCGGACACAAAGGGCTCAGTGTCTTTGACGTGGTCATTATGATCCTCCTGAGAGCCGGAGTGCAACGAACGCACACCCCAGGGCTCAAACCAGGACCTCAGTGGTCGAGGCTCAGCGTGCCCGACATGGTCACGATGAACCCTTGGGACAGAGGAACACACACAGATACCCAGACCCAGGGCTTGAGCCCAGGATCTCAGTGGTCTAGGCTAAGCGTACCCGACATGGTCACGATGACCCCTTGGGACAGAGGAACACACACAGATACCCAGACCCAGGGCTTGAGCCCAGGATCTCAGTGGTCGAGGCTAAGCGTGCCCGACATGGTCACGATGAACCCCTTGGGACAGAGACACACACAGATACCCAGACTCAGGGCTCGAGCCAGGATCTCAGTGGTCTAGGCTAAGCGTGCCCGACATGGTCATGATGACCCCTTGGACAGAGACACACACACAGATACCCAGACCCAGGGCTCGAGCCCAGGATCTCAGCGGTCGAGGCTAAGCGTGCCAGACATGGTCACGATGACCCCTTGGGACAGAGACACACACACAGATACCCAGACCCAGGGCTCGAGCCAGGATCTCAGTGGTCTAGGCTAAGCGTGCCCGACATGGTCATGATGACCCCTTGGGACGGAGACACACACACAGATACCCAGACCCAGGGCTTGAGCCCAGGATCTCAGTGGTCTAGGCTAAGCGTGCCCGACATGGTCACGATGAAACCCCTTGGGACAGAGAACACAAAGATCCCCCATCGAGCCTTCACGGTCTGAAGCGGCAAGTGATGTTGACGAACACCAATGAAGGCTCGAGCGGCTCACGAGGGCGTGGGTGGACAGAGACACGCCCGACCGCCTTGGTCTCCCCAGCGATGATATTTACACACCGAACCGGGTACTCATTTGAGGCTGAGTCGACCTAGGGATGCCCAGGACCGGTTCAGATAATCGTCACTGGTGTTAGCCGTGAGCGAGAATCGAACTCGTGTCGCCGGGTTCATAGCGCAGCGCGCTAACCGCTACACCACCGCTCCCTATAAGAGAGACACGCACACACACAGAGTCAGGGCTCGAACCCAGCCTCTCAGCTGTTTCGGTTCAGAGTTTCTGACAAGGCAATTATGAACCCCTTAAGAGAAAGACACACACACACAGAGGCGCCTAGACCCAGGGCTCGAACCAGGGTTTCAGCGGTCTAGGCACAGCGTGCCCAACATGACCATGCAGAACCCCTTGGGAGACACACACACACAGAACCAAGCTTCGAATCCATGCTCTCAGCGGTTTCAGCTCACTGTCTCTGACAAGGCAATTATGAACCCCGTGGGAGAGAGACACGCAAACACAAACACCCAGGGCTTGCACTCAGTAAGTCAGCGGTCTTGGCTTAGTTGACACGTTTTGTTTCGGTGACAAACCGTGACTAATTGGCTTTGTCGGGTGGTGGTGGGCGTAACGACACATTCACAATGACGCCTACTCCGTGTTAAGCTGGCTTAGCTTAGTGCCTACTAATTATATCAGCACACTATAAAGCATTGCCTATATTCTGACATTTCTCGTAAACTAACACTGCCCATAGACTAACACCACCCATAGACTAACATTACCCATAGACTAACACTACCCATAGTCTCACACTGCCCATACACTAACATTGCCCATAGACTAACATTGCCCATAGACTAACACTGCCCATAGACTAACACCACCCATAGACTAACATTACCCATAGACTAACACCACCCATAGACTAACATTGCCCATAGACTAACACTGCCCATAGACTAACACCACCCATAGACTAACATTGCCCATAGACTAACACCACCCATAGACTAACACTACCCATACACTAACACTGCCATAGACTCACATTACCCATAGACTAACACTACCCATAGTCTCACACTGCCCATACACTAACATTGCCCATAGACTAACACCACCCATAGACTAACATTACCCATAGACTAACACCACCCATAGACTAACATTGCCCATAGACTAACACCACCCATAGACTAACACTACCCATACACTAACACTGCCCATAGACTCACATTACCCACAGAGTTGCATTGCACGTAGACTGACATCGGTGAGAAAGGACGCGGCTTGCTGAGAGAGGGATCGAGTTCTCAGCTTCGCAATGCGAGGGGGGGGGTGGTTAGCGGGGGATGTAGGGGGGCAATAGTGGGGGGGGGGGGGGCATTGGGGGTGGGGTGGAGGCGGCTATATGCGTGAGCAGAAATCTGCGTTCATTTGTTTTTGCAACATTATCGCCTCGGCAAGATCCCATCACGGAATCTCGTGCGAGCATGGTGGTGATGGGGGGGGGATTAAAGCCGTGATTATTAATTAGATGAGGGTGGTGTGGGTTGTGGTGGTTGTGGTGGTTGTGCTGGTGGTTGTGCTGGTGGTATAACGCTACCGGATAATCTCCTGCATCCCTCCCTCCCTCCACGCCATCACGCCCGAATCAGGTCCACCCAGCCAGCCAGACAGTCACCCAGCCAGCCACGAACATAAACTCAAACTAAACTATCGATTTGTTAAAAACTAATTTTTTTTGACCAGGTTAAGGTCCACTGAGTTGTGTGTAGCTCTTTTAATCTAAATTAGAAGTTTTCGTGACTGCAGGGATCCATAATCGTTGGTTCTTTCGGTAAAGTCACGTGGGTAGAAAATAAAAGAAATTAAATCACGACGTTTCGGGCGCACACACAAGCGTCCGTCATCAGGTGACCTGGCCACATCAGGTGACCTGGCCACAAATGGCAGTGACGATGATGATGATGATTCATAATAGAGGTTTTTTTTGGGGGGTGGTTAGATCGCGTAAGTGTATAAATGTGTCGTTAAAACCCGCCACCACCCGACACAGCCAACTAGTAAGGATCGTCACGTAAACAGATCATGGCCAATTTGGCACTAGTACAGCACTAGTGTATAGTGTAGTGTATAGTGTAGTGTGTGTAGTGTAGTGTATAGTAGTGTATAGTAGTGTAGTGTAGTATATAGTGTAGTGTAGTGTGTAGTGTAGTGTAGAGTGTAGTGTATAGTGTAGTGTATAGTGTAGTGTGTAGTGTAGTGCAGTGTATAGTGTAGTGTATAGTGTAGTGTGTAGTGTAGTAGTGTATAGTGTAGTGTGTAGTGTAGTGTATAGTGTAGTGTATAGTGTAGTGTAGTGTATAGTGTAGTGTGTAGTGTATAGTGTAGTGTATAGTGTAATGTATAGTGCAGTGCATAGTGCAGTGTATCGTGTAGTGTATAGTGTAGTGTATAGTGTAGTGTATAGTGTAGTGCAGTGTATAGTGTAGTGTATAGTGTAGTGTATAGTATAGCAGTGTAGTGTGTAGCAGTGTATAGTGTAGTGTATAGTGTAGTGTATAGTGTAGTGTGTAGTGTATAGTGTAGTGTATAGTGTAGTAGTGTAGTGCAGTGTATAGTGCAGTGTGTAGTGTATAGTGTAGTGTATAGTGTAGTGCAGTGTATAGTGCAGTGTATAGTGTAGTGTATAGTGCAGTATACTAGTACAGCACACCGGTTGTGTATTGGAGAGCCAAGCCACAACATTTGAGTACACTCTATTATTACGGCTACTATTATGGTATTGGTCGCGAAAGCCTACGTGTTAAAATGATGATGATCAATCATCATCATCGTCACGTGGAGGGGATAAAACCTGAGGACACGGAGAAAAATCCACGCGACCCACGGAGAGAGAGAGACACACCGCAAACTCCAAATATACAGCAGCAGGCGTAGTCAGGGTCGGGATCGAACCCACGACCTTCCTGTACACCAGTGGAGCTCGATAAAGATGGGGGGGGATCCCCCATCACAGCCGGGGAGTGAATACAGCGAGCAGTCTGGAATGTATGGAGGGCGGGGGGTGACGGCGATTCGGGGCGACTGCCCCGGGCCCCGCGCTTTGGGGGCGGGGGGTGAATGTAAGACACCACGAGGGGTGAGAGTTGCCCGAGGGCCCTGCAGAGCTGGCCACCCCATCCCCGCCTCCAGGCTGCCCTGGGCGGTAACAGCATCACGCCCGATGCATGTGTCCCCTGCTGCTCGCGGACAGGAGAGGAATAAAAGTCGAGGTTCGACTCCAACCCGCGTGGCTTGCGACCACCGCACTGCAATGCGCAACGCTCCCCAGCATTGTCTAGACCACCAACTCACGCGGGCTGCTCACGTGCGTACGTGCGCGTGGTATGGCTGTCTGTTGGGCTTCTTTAGCACCGTACGTAGCCAGCCTTGCTAAACGCAGCAACGCGGCAGGGATGAATCGACTCCTCTCAGCCTTGCCTAGACCACCAACTCAAGAGGTGTAACACCGTCCAGCAAGTGTTCTGCTGTTCATCAGCAGCAGCAAAGGAGAATCGCCTCCCATGCGTGCGCCATGCGTGCAACGTGCTGTCACCACCGCATTGCAACGATACCTTAGACCGGTTCGTCTTCATCTTCTTGGTTCTTTCGGTAAAGTCACGTAGAAGGGAAATAATAAAATAATAAAAATAAAACATAATAAAATAATTCTCACGACGTTCCGACAGACCTGGTCTTCACCTGAGGACGGCTGCTTGCGTTGTGGCCGAAACGTCGTGAGAATTATTTTATTATGTTTTATTTTATTATTTTATTATTTCCCTTCTACGTGACTTTACCGAAAGAACCAAGAAGATGAATCCCTGCAGTCACGAAAGCTTTAAATCGAAACGGTTCGTCTTCATTAGGACTCATCGGCCACGGAGGCTTTTCTTGAGCCAATTCTGGCGAGATGCGTGTGTTACTAGGCAAGGACCGGTTTCACAATTCAGTGTGTCATCAGCGCAGTGTCAGGCTTTGCTTGCCAATTCTCGTGATCGGCAAATTTTTACAGGCAATGACCGGTTTCTTGGTTCTTTCGGTAAAGTCACGTAGAATGGAATAATAAAATAATAAAAATAAACATAATAAAATAATTCTCACGACGTTTCGGCCACAACGCAAGCAGCCGTCCTCAGGTGGAGAACAGTCTGTCGGAAGACATTCTACGTGACTCTACCGAAAGAACCAAGAAGATGAATCCCTGCAGTCACGAAAGCTTTAAATAGGCAATGACCGGTTTCGCCATTCAATGCCTCATCAGCAGCAGGGCCAGGCTTTGCTTGAACCAACGCTGGTGATTTCGCTCAGATGTGTCGAGGCGATGACCCACTCTGGTCGGTGCCTGGGACCTATTTGTTAGCCACGAGATTAGAGCCGTGTGATTATTTGTTTTTNCGCGTGTGTGGTTTCCTCGTCCTCTTCAGCTCAGAGGCGAGTACTTGTGGTCGGGGTGTTAGGTCGGCCGCTGGAAGTGCTGATGCACGCGGAAAGGGCACGTGCGTGCTCCGCGAGTAAAGAGAGAGAATGAGAGTACGACAGAGAGAATGAGAGAACGGCAGAGAGAATGAGAGAACGAGAGAGAGAGACACGTGCGTGAAAAATAAACCGAGGTGTGAGAATGGCTCAATCAGGTGCAGGGAACAAAGCACATTCTCCACCCCTCCCCCCCCCCCATAGTTGCATAACAAAGACAAAGGTCCCCGTACAGTCTTAAACTAAAACTAAACTATTTTTAGTTTTACTTTGCCAGGTAAGGCCCATTGAGCTGCGATAGAGACGGGTTTTCAGGAACGACACGGTCATCACGCAAATTATAGCTCAGCTAAAGTGGGTTTATCGTCATCATCGTCATCATCGTCGTCATCATCGTCGTCATCGTCGTCATCATCATCGTCATCATTGTCATCGTCATCATCATCGTCATCAGCATCGTTGTCATCATCATGGTCATCATTGTCATCATCATCGTCATAATCGTCATCATCGTCATTATCATCGTCGTCGTCATCATCGTCGTCATCATCGTCATCATCATCGTCATCATCATCATCGTCATCATCATTATCATCATCGTCGTCATCATCATCGTATCATCGATCGTCCATCGTCAAATCGTCATCATCGTCATCATCGTCATCATTATCATCATCGTCGTCGTCATCATCGTGTTGTANAATCACGTCATCGTGTCATCATCGTCCTCATCTCGTAGACATCATCATCGTCACATCATCGTCATCATCGTCATCATCATCATCGTCATCACATTTCCATCATCGTCGTCATCATCTCATCGTGTGTCACATCATAGTCATCCGCATCATCGTCATCGTCATCGCATCATCGTCATCTCATACATCGTCGTCATATCGTCATATCTCGCATCATCAGTCATCGTCATCTCGCGTCATCATCGTCATCATCGTCGACGTCGCATTATCATCATCGATCATCTCATGCATCATCGTNGTCGTCGTCATCTTCACATCATCTCGTCAATCGTCATCATCATCATCGATCATCTCACGTCGTCATCGTCGTCATCATCCTCATCATGTAGGGGCATCTTCATCATCATGTCGTGGCACGTCATTTTCAANCTCATCATCCCGTCGTGTGGAATTGCAGAGCTGAGACCCTCCACGTTNCATTCTGAACGTGGAGGGGCACAGAAGCAGAGAACAACCGAGGGCCCCGGCGACAAATCCCCCCACCACGGGGGNAGTAGACCACAACTCCAACTCCACAGGCGTCGTCAGGGGGGACCCTGGCCCACGACACTCCTGTACACCAGGCGAGGGATTCACATCTCGCTAGACCTATGAAGGCCGGCACAGCACAACAAAGAAGGGGGAATGGAGGGGGTGTGGCAAGTACCACGCTCGGCCGACTTTGTCTACCAGTGACGTTTAAGCGTGGTACTCGTTAAAGGCTGAGTCGACCTAGGGGAGGGTCAGGCCGGTTCAGATAGTCGTCGCTGTGTTGGCCGTGAGCGGGAATCGAACTCGGGCCCGGATCTGGCGCAGCCGCTAACCGCTGTCCCAGCTCCCTCGTACACACACAGAGACGCATACAAAGACCCCCGTACNGCCGCACAGACTCTGGGGGGCACACACACAACAAACACGAAGACAAAGCCGTAAGCCTGGACCGAGGGGCATGCTTTTCCAGCCTTGGCCGGCACGCAACAAGACAGATCCGTATAACAGTACTAAAGGTTTATCCAGACTGTGGCCGGTGCGTGTGGGAAGGTGTTATTAGCACCTGTGACGGCACACACAGACNCCATACGGTCACCAACACACAGACATACACACACACACAGTNCACACACATCACGAACACAGTACATACACACAGCACACACATACACACAGACAAAGGATCCCCGTACTTTAACAGACTGTAGGGGCAAGTGCTGTTAGCGAGCACCTATGAAGACCGGAACGGTACACGAGGGGTGGGTGGCCAGCACAACGCCCGCCGCCTTTGTCTCCCNAGTGGCGATTTTACACACCGCACCAGGTACGGGTCACCAGGGCCCATGACCCAGGGTTCGTGCGCAGCGTANGTGACAACCACNAACAACCGCACGCACACACACGCACACACACACGCACACACAGCCGTGATTCTGGCCCCACGAGTATGATGTTTCAAGCCGGTGGCAGTAACACACGCACATACACACAGTACAACAAAACCCCCCGTAACCTGAACAGACTGTAGGGGCAATGCGAGCGACACCTAGAAGGCCGGAACGGTCACGAGGGGTGGGTCAGAGAACACGCCCGACGCCTGTCTCCCAGTGACACACCGCACCAGGTCTCATTTAAGGCTGAGTCGACCTAGGGGAGGCCCAGGACCGGCAGATAATCGTCACTGGTGTGCCNTGAGCGGGAATCGAACCCGGGTCGCCAGGTTCAGCGCACGCGCTAACCCTACACTACCGCTCCCCACCTCACACACACACGCACATGTCACACGCACACACCACGCACACTACACAGTGGTGTGTCTGAACACTGACGCCGCAGTCACACACAGTCACNACAGCCGTGTTGGCCACGATGATGTTTCAAGCGGCAGTGACTGGGTTCAAGCCAATAAGAATAACACAATTAACAGGTTTGCCCGACGTGGTGTGTGTGTGTGTGCNAGTGTGGTTACACGGTGAGGTTAGAAGCGGAAATACATACCAAGACATACCAACAGTCTACCGTAACGTGTACACACACAATACCCAACGACANGAAGACAAAGATTCCCCATAGCCTGGATAGACTGTTGGGGCAAGTGGGTTTCGCGAGCACCTATAAAGGCCGGCACGGCACACGGGGGGTGGGTGACTAGCACCACGCCCGACCGCCTTTGTCTCACTAGTGGCGATTTACACATNCGCACCAGGTCACATTTGAGGCTGAGTTGACCTAGAGGAGGCCCAGGACCGGCAGGTAATCGTCGTGTGTTGGCNGTGAATGGGAATCGAACTNGACNCCAATGAGAGACACACAGAGACACCCAGACCCAGGTCACGTGTTGTCTCTGACACGGCCAATGAGAGACACGCAGAGACACCCAGACCCAGGTCACGTGGTGTGTCTGACACGGCCAATGAGAGACACACAGAGACACCCAGACCCAGGTCACGTGGTGTCTCTGACACGGCCAATGAGAGACACGCAGAGACACCCAGACCCGGTCACGTGTTGTCTCTGACACGGCCAATGAGAGACACACAGAGACACACAGACCTAGGTCACGTGGTGTGTCTGACACGGCCAATGAGAGACACACAGAGACACACAGACCCAGGTCACGTGGTGTGTCTGACACGGCCAATGAGAGACACGCAGAGACACCCAGACCCAGGTCACGAGGTGTATCTGACACGGCTAATGAGAGACACACAGAGGCAGTCAGACCCAGGTCACGAGGTGTCTGTGACACGGCCAATGAGAGACACGCAGAGACACCCAAACCCAGGTCACGTGGTGTATGTGACACGGCCAATGAGAGACACACAGAGACACCCAGACCCAGGTCACGTGGTGTATGTGACACGGCCAATGAGAGACACACAGAGAGACCCAGACCCAGGTCACGTGGTGTTTCTGACACGGCCAATGAGAGACACACAGAGACACCCAGACCCAGGTCACGTGTTGTCTCTGACACGGCCAATGAGAGACACACAGAGACACCCAGACCCACGTCACGAGGTGTTTCTGACACGGCCAATGAGAGACACACAGAGACACCCAGACCAGGTCACGTGGTGTGTCTGACACGGCCAATGAGAGACACACAGAGACACCCAGACCCAGGTCACGTGGTATCTGACACGGCAAATGAGAGACACACAGAGACACCCAGACCCAGGTCACGTGGTGTCTCTGACACGGCCAATGAGAGACACGCAGAGACACCCAGACCCAGGTCACGTGTTGTCTCTGACACGGCCAATGAGAGACACACAGAGACACACAGACCTAGGTCACGTGNTGTGTCTGACACGGCCAATGAGAGACACACAGAGACACACAGACCCAGGTCACGTGTTGTCTGACACGGCCAATGAGAGACACGCAGAGACACCCAGACCCAGGTCACGTGGTGTGTCTGACACGGCCAATGAGAGACACACAGAGACACCCAGACCCAGGTCACGTGGTGTCTCTGACACGGCCAATGAGAGACACGCAGAGACACCCAGACCCAGGTCACGTGTTGTCTCTGACACGGCCAATGAGAGACACACAGAGACACACAGACCTAGGTCACGTGGTGTGTCTGACACGGCCAATGAGAGACACACAGAGACACACAGACCCAGGTCACGTGGTGTGTCTGACACGGCCAATGAGAGACACGCAGAGACACCAGACCCAGGTCACGAGGTGTATCTGACACGGCTAATGAGAGACACACAGAGGCAGTCAGACCCAGGTCACGAGGTGTCTGTGACACGGCCAATGAGAGACACGCAGAGACACCCAAACCCAGGTCACGTGGTGTATGTGACACGGCCAATGAGAGACACACAGAGACACCCAGACCCAGGTCACGTGGTGTATGTGACACGGCCAATGAGAGACACACAGAGAGACCCAGACCCAGGTCACGTGGTGTTTCTGACACGGCCAATGAGAGACACACAGAGACACCCAGACCCAGGTCACGTGTTGTCTCTGACACGGCCAATGAGAGACACACAGAGACACCCAGACCCACGTCACGAGGTGTTTCTGACACGGCCAATGAGAGACACACAGAGACACCCAGACAGGTCACGTGGTGTGTCTGACACGGCCAATGAGAGACACACAGAGACACACCAGACCCAGGTCACGTGGTATCTCTGACACGGCAAATGAGAGACACACAGAGACACACCAGACCCAGGTCACGTGGTGTATCTGACATGGCTAATGAGAGACACACAGAGACAGCCAGACCCAGGTCACGTGGTGACTGTGACACGGCCAATGAGAGACACGCAGAGACACCCAGACCCAGGTCACGTGTTGTCTCTGACACGGCCAATGAGAGACACGCAGAGACACCCAGACCCAGGTCACGTGGTGCATCTGACACGGCCAATGAGAGACACACAGAGACACCCAGACCCGGGTCACGTGGTGTGGCTGACACGGCCAATGAGAGACACACAGAGACACCCAGACCCGGGTCACGTGGTGCCTCTGACACGGCCAATGAGAGACACGCAGAGACACCCAGACCCAGGTCACGTGGTGTCTCTGAAACGGTCACTGTGGACTCACAGAGAGACACGCAGAGACACCCAGACCCAGGTCACGTGGTGTGTCTGACACGGCCAATGAGAGACACACAGAGACACCCAGACCCAGGTCACGTGGTGCATCTGACACGGCCAATGAGAGACACACAGAGACACCCAGACCCAGGTCACGTGGTGTCTGACACGGCCAATGAGAGACACACAGAGACACCCAGACCCAGGTCACGTGGTGCATCTGACACGGCCAATGAGAGACACACAGAGACACCCAGACCCAGGTCACGTGGTGCATCTGACACGGCCAATGAGAGACACACAGAGACACCCAGACCCAGGTCACGTGGTGCATCTGACACGGCCAATGAGAGACACACAGAGACACCCAGACCCAGGTCACGTGGTGCCTTTGACACGGCCAATGAGAGACACACAGAGACAGCCAGACCCAGGTCACGTGGTGACTGACACGGCCAATGAGAGACACACAGAGACAGCCAGACCCAGGTCACGTGGTGTGTCTGACACGGCCAATGAGAGACACACAGAGACACCCAGACAGACAGCCTGACACGGCCACGTGGACACAGACACGGTCACTGTGTGACACAATGAGAGACACACAGAGACACCCAGACCCAGGTCACGTGGTGCATCTGACACGGCCAATGAGAGACCCACAGAGACACCCAGACCCAGGTCACGTGGTGCATCTGACACGGCCAATGAGAGACCCACAGAGACACCCAGACCCAGGTAACGTGGTGTGTCTGACACGGCCAATGTGAGAAACACTGAGAGACACACAGAGACAGCCAGACCCAGGTCACGTGGTGACTGACACGGCCAATGACAGACACACAGAGAGACACACAGAGACACCCAGACCCAGGTCACGTGGTGTATCTGACACGGCCACTGTGAGACACACAGAGACACCCAGACCCATGGCTTTGTTGTGCCACGTGACTCAAGTGGTTCCCAGAACCAGGGGTGAAGAAAAAAGAAAATCATCAGTGATGGGACAAAAGTTGACCCTCCCGTCACCCTGGATTAAAGCCCTCACCACACCCACCAGCTCCCTCCTCCTCCTCCTCTCTTCATCCTTCTCTTCCTCCACATCGCTATCCGCGGGCAGGGGAAGAGCCCAGGGCATTGCTGAGACTACGCGGACCCCCTTTGATGTGGGACGTCTCCACTCTCTCTTCTCGCGGGGCGGTCCAGGTGCGAGAATCCCCATTCAGTGGGGACCCAGGGGCCGAGTTTCATGGGACTCCCTCAGGTCGACTCAGCCTTTAAATGAGTGGCTGGTACAGCGTGTAAAATACCCGGACTGTTGTGGGTGGGTGGAGGCATCTCGACGTTTCACTGTTGCACCACAGTCTGTTCTGGCTCGAACACAGACGCACCACTACTCCTGAGGCTTTTAAATCCTTTATATTAAGTTCGCTTGCTTGCTTGCTTACGACCGTGCAAGTCTTTCGGTCGTTTTTTAACCCACTTCCCGTGATCCAATCGAGCTGACATTCTGCACACAGACTCGTTGTGCGTGACAATTAATGTTCGTGAATTTTTTTTCTCCAAACTTTTACACTTTTTAGGACAAAATATTATATTTAATTACCAATTGCTTAATGGTGCCATGCAATCATCTGACCCTTAGGTGGCAGCCATCTCAAGCCAGAGGACGAGAGGACTCTAGCCGCCACGCATATAAAGGATTTATAGTGAAAAACTTTGTTTTTACAGGTTATACTTGTTTTATATTCTCAATGTGTGCATCGTCAGATGCATCCGCGTCTGCTTGCTGCGTTGGTTTGTGCTGTGGGTGATGCGGTTTAGGGAATGGACCACGATCAGCCTCGTGGACGATCAAACCGGGGGGGGATCTTCTGCCCTTTGCTGTTGCACGTGGTGGTGTTTACTAACGACTGGTCTCTCTATTTACGTACCATGAAGAGGGTCCGTTGCCCGAAACGTCACCTAGTGTAGATTGTTCCTTTCTTTTAAGGCCACACACGTGTTGTTATTGACGAACGCGTTGAGTTGTTGTTGTTGTTGTGGTTGTTGTTGACAAATTCAGAATCAGAATCATCTTTATGTATACTGGAGGAATCCGATGAGCTTATACAACTCTTGTTTTTCACTTAGCAGCAACAGCATCAGCAGATGATTGTGATCATCATCATGATCACCGGTCTAACGTATAACTCTGCGTGTGGTAAATCTCTCGGTCAATTGTTTAGGGTTTAAGTTGTTTAATTGACGTTTATTTTTTGTTTGCATGCGGGTGGCGCCTGTCTGGTAAAATCTGCCACTCAAAGCGCCATCATCACATCAACACTCAAACCCAACATAGACCATGCTATGCTACATCGAGTGGGTGGGTCGGTGAGTGAGTGGGTGAGTGGGTAGGTGAGGGGTGAGTGGGTGAGTTTGTGGATGGGTGATTAAGTGGGTGAGTCAGTGTGTGAGTGCATGGGTGGGTAGGCGAGTGAGTAGGTGAGTGGGTAGGTGAGTGGGTGAGTTTGTGGATGGATGCGTAAGTGGGTGAGTGAGTGAGTGAGTGGGTGAGTGGGTGATTGAGTGGTTGAGTAGGTAGGTGAGTGGGTAAGTTGGAGGATGGGTGAGTGAGTGGGTGAGTAAGCGGGTGAGTGAGTGAGTGAGTGCAAGGGTGGGTGGATGAGTGGGTGGGTAAGTGAGTGGTTGAGTGGGTAGGTGGGTGGATGAGTGGGTGAGTGAGTGAGTGCGTGAGTGAATATAGAGATGGGGCTACCCATGAGAGCAAGTGTAGGTGTCACGATTTACATTCCTCTAAACTAAATTAAACTTTTGATTTATTCTACCAGGTAAGGCCCACTGAGTTCCATAGTTATTTTTCAGAAGCGACCTGGCCATCAATGACAGCTCAACCAAGTGGCTTATCAAGTGGAAATGCATTGCAGCCAAAAACTCTGAATGAGTGATGTTGATTCTGAATGTGGAGGGGGAAAACCGGAGGACCCGGAGAAAAATCCACGCGACCACGGGGAGACAGACACGCAGACTTCACATATACAGCAGGCGTCGGGGTAAGGGTCAAACCCACCGACCTCATGTAGACCAGGCGACCCACCCACCCAATTGTAGTCACATCTCCAGAGTAAACACGTTTATGATGGTGATGATGGTCATAATGATGGTGATGATGGTGATGATGGTGGTGATGATGGTGATGATGATAATAGTGATGGTGATGATGATGGCGATGATGGTGATGATGGTGATGGTGATGATGATGATGATGATGGTGATGATGGTGATGATGGTGATGATGATGATAATGGTAGTGATGATGGTGATAATGGTGATGATAGTGATGATGATGGTNATNATGTGATGGTGATGATAATGGTGATGATGGTGATGATGATGGTGGTGATGGTGATGATAATGGTTGATGGTGATGATGATGTGATGATGATAATAGTGATGGTGTATGATGGCGAATGGTGATGAGGTGATGATAGTGTGATGATGATGAAGGTGATGTAGTATGATGATGGATGATGGTGGTATGGTGATGTATGGTGATGTAATGGTATGATGGTGGTGATGGTGATGAATGGTGATGATGGTGATGATNATGGTATGATGATAATAGATGGTGATGATGATGGCGTNATGGTGATGATGGTGATGTATGATGATGATGATGATGTATAATGATGATGGTGATGATGGTGGTATGGTGATGTAAGTNGTGATGATGGTGATATGATGTATATGTGTATGAGGTGATGATGATATAGTATGGTGATGTGTGGCTATGATGGTGATGATGTGATGTGTGATGATGATGGTATATGTGTATGAGGTGGTGATGATGGTGGTATGGTGAATAATGTGATGAAGGTGATGATGGTGATGATGGTGATGGTGCATGGTGTGATGGTGTATGATGTGTATGATGGTGATGATGGTGGTGATGATGATGGATGATGATGTGGTGATGAAGTGATGATGATGTANTNATGATGGTGGTATGGTGATGATGATGATGGTGTATGATGGTGATGATAATGATGATGATGATGTATGATGATGGTTATTTCATGGAAAGGCCACACACACACACATGTTGTTGTGTTTTGACTCTCNGTTGTTTGGTTGTTGTTGTTGTGTTGTTGTATTCGTGTTGTGTACCATGCACGCAGCAGCGGTAGCACGAATAAGGTACCAATCGAACTCGAGTGTAGTATGTTGCATGCATTGCATGCATGTTGTACGTATGCTGTACAATTTACATACATGCTGTTCGTATGTTGTATGTGTGTTGTACGTCTGTTGTATGCGTTCTCGCACGTTGTGCATATGTTGCATTAATCCAAATCCAGTTTTTTTTGGGTNAGTCCGAGTACGACGTTTCGCAGGCGATCACACAGAGCCTCATCAGTCGGACAGCCGGACGTGTATCACGCTGCGTGCATGCTGCATGCACGCCGTGTCACGCACGTTGAACTTTTTTCGCACCGTACGTATCCAAGTCCTGCGAGGCATGCTCAGCGTAGGAGAACACGAGTGGCGAGCAAGTTTTTGAAAACCTTTTTTTTTCAAAACCACCACCCACATCATGACCCCCCCTCCCTCCCCACCACCTCCTTCTCTAATCCAAACCCGAGGCGATGCTCCGCCTGTTTGTCTCTGCGACTGGAGCAGCGATGCTGGACGGAGGTGGGGGTAGGTGTGCGAACGAGCGCGCGTGTTGGATCAGATGTAGCCGGTCGTGTCAAACAGAGTCTTCGCCCTGGGCGTGACAGCTAATATCCTGCCGCTGATCACGCTGCGGCTGATGTGGTGGTTGCGGGTGACACACACAGAGAGACAGAGACGAGAGAGAGATGGGAGAGGAAGTGAGACTGTCACAAGGCACGCTGGATTTATGTAGCGCCTTATGAACGGCTTCACGACTCACTCACACGCGGCCAACGCGTTTTGAAACGTGTGCGCACGTGTGTGCACGTGTGTGTGTACGTGTGCACACACACGTGTGGGCTAATGGGCACGTGTGTACGTGTGCATATGTGCACTGTGCACGTGTGTGGGCACACAGTGCACACACACACACGTGCACAAGTGTGCGCACACGCACACATGTGCACACACGTGCGCGCACACACGTGTGTGTACACGTGTGTACGTGTATACACGTGGGCACGTGTGTGTGNACATGTGTACGTGTGCACGTGTGTACACGCATGTGTGTGTGTATGCGTGTGTGCGTNTGCGCACGTGTGTGTGTGTACATGTGTACGTGTGCACGTGTGTACACGCGTGTGTGTGTGTATGCGTGTGTGCACGTGGTGGTGTAGTGGTTAGCGCGCTGCGCTATGAACCCGGCGACACGGGTTCGATTCCTGCTCACGGCAAACACCAACAGTGACAATTGTCTGAATTCGTCCTGGGCCTCCCAAGGTCGACTTAGCCTCAAATGAGTACCTGGTGCGGTGTGTAAACATCACCACTAGGGAGACAAAGGCGGTCGGGCGTGGTGCTGGCCACCCACCCCTCGTGTGCCGTTGCGGCCTTCATAGGTGCTCGCTAACAGCACTTGCCCCTACAGTCTGTTAAGGCTATATGGGGGATCTTTATCTTTGTGCACGTGTACACGTGAGGACGTTTACACGCTACGAACCCGGCGGTTCGAGTTCGATTCCCGCTCACGGCCACCAAACACCGATTACGATTATCTGAACCGGTCCTGGGCCTCCCCCTAGGTAGACTCAGCCTCTAATGAGTACCTGGCGCGTTTGTGTATAAATCGCCGCTGGGGAGACAAGGCGGTCGGGCGTGGTGCTGGCCACCCACCCCTCGTGTTCCGAAATGTTAACTCCATCGCCTGGTATGCAGGAGGTCGTGAGTTCGATCCCGACAATGACGCTTGCTGCTCTATATTTATGATTCTGCGTCTCTCTCGCGTTTTCCCCGTGGTCGCGTGGATACTCTCCTCCGTTGTCTGCCCGGGTTTCCATCCACATATCAGAATAAAAATTCTAGATTTGAAGCTTTCGTGACTGCAATTCATATTCTTAGGTTTTTTTGGTAAAGTCACGTAGGTAAAAAATTAATAAAACTAAAATAAAAATAAAATAAAAATCACGACGTTTCGGAGGCAATACAGCTATCGTGCTGTGACAGTTCCTCCTGAAGACGGAGGCTTGTATTGCCTCCTAAACGTCGTTATTTTTATTTTACTTTTATTAATTTTTATTTTTTTACCTACGTGACTTTACCGAAAAAACCTAAGTAAACGAATCAAAATGTCATGCGTTTTAGATCTTTGGCTACTGCTATACATATTCTTAGGTTTTTTGGGTAAAGTCACGTAGGTAAAAATTAAAATTAATCAAATAAAAATAAAATAAAAATCACGACGTTTCGGAGGCAACACAAGCTTCCGTCTTCAGGTGGAACCGACAGCCACGACATGAAGTAAATGAGAGATTGCGCACCTCCGAAACGTCGTGATTTTTATTTTATTTTACATTTATTAATTTTAATGTTTTTACCTACGTGACTTTACCGAAAAAACCTAAGAATATGAATCCTTGCAGTCACGAAAGCTTCAAATCTATAAAACATCCACGTGGGAGATGAGATGACGATAAGGCGTTCGGAGTGATTTCATTTGCGAGAGGTGGCTACCGAAAAAGAGTACGTAGCAACTCACCTGGTTAAATAAAAAGAGTTTTGTTTATTTTGTTCTTACAACTGCCGTTACCAAAGGACATCGGGATCTCCATCTTCACCATCATCATCCATCGTTATGATTCTTTAGAAGAAAAAAAACCAAAGTTCGTTATTGGCAAACGTCTGTCAAGTGGTAGGAGAGCTATGCGGATGAAAAAAAAATATCTAGAGGCGTTAAACCGTGGGTAGGAGGGGTATCAAAAAANCATCCTCGCGTGAGATAAGAAGACCATGAGCGTGCGGAGTGATGGGAGAGGGGAGAGGCGGCTCCCCCACACCCACACACCCCCAACGCGTGATGGAATCCAACACGGGGAGTTGCGGTCATCGTCATTATACCGTCGTCACCATCGTTATCATCGTCATCATTATCGCCATCATCGTTCTCATCACCATGATCATCATCACTACCATAATCACTACCATCATCATCACCATCATCACCACCACCATCATTATCACTACCATAATCAACAACATCATCACCACCACCACCATCATCATCATAACCATCATTATCGCCATCATCACCATGATCATCATCACTACCATAATCACTACCATCACATCATTATCACACCACCACCATCATTATTAAACCATCATAACCATCATAATCACCATCATCACCACCACCACCACCACCATCATCACCACCACCCATANCCATCATAACCATCATTATNACCATCATNACACCAGTCATCACCACCACCATCATCATTACATCACCAACATAATCATTTCATCCCACCATCATCAACCACCATCATNGACATGATCATTACCTCACCACCACCATCACCATCAGCTGCTGTGTCTAGCCCGNCTGCTACTCGCAGTGGCTGTACTGGAGGCCGGGAATCCGGAGGCCACGACTCACGGTGTATCGGATTNACACGGTTGCGATGATTGGCCCCAACACATTTCCACGCAACGATAAGCCGCGTCGTTGAGCTGTCATTCGTGATATCCAGGAAGCTTCTGACAAACACAGAGCGCTCTAAGCCCAGCTTTATCTGTGTAAAATAAACACTAGTCGTTGAGCTATCATTTGTGATATCCAGGAAGCTTCTGTAAAACACAGAGAGCTGTAGAACTCAACCTTACCTGTGTAAAATAAACAATAGTCGTTGAGCTATCATTTGTGACATCCAGGAAGCTTCTGACAAACACAGAGAGCTCAGAGCTCAGCCTTATCTGTGTAAAATAAACACTAGTCGTTGAGTTATAATTTGTGATATCCAGGTAGGATCTGTAAAACACAGAGAGGTCTAGAGCTCAGTTGGCCTTACCCGTGTAAAAACACATTCCTGCGGAGGGAGTTGGTAGGAACGTTGGGTTGCTCGGTCAATGGCCAGGGTCAACGGCGGCGTGGTGTATTCCGCAAATATGCCCAACTGAGGGCGGGCACAAGCCGGCGTGAGTAGGTTAAACGTTGAGTTTTATAAGGGCACCACGGGGTGACCAGCCCCTCCCCACCCATCCCACCCTCCCNCCCAGCCCCACCNTCCCACCCTCCCTCCCTCCCACCCAGCCCCTCCCCACCCTCCCCCCCCCCTCCCCACCCTCCCCTCCCCACCCAGCCCCACCCTCCTCACCCAGCCCTCCCCACCCTCCCCCCACCCAGCCCCACCCTCCCCACCCACCCTCCCACCCTTCCCTCCCCACCCAGCCCCTCCCTCCCCACCCAGCCCCTCCCTGCACGACGGACGGACGGACACAATAATCCCCTGTGGGCTGGTGTAACCAGGAGATTCCTGCCAGAATAAACAATGGTCGTTGAGCTATCATTTGTGATAGCCAGTAGCTGCTGACCAACAAAGAGAGTTGTAAAGTTAAATTCCCCTTACCTGTGTAAAATAAAAAATAGTTTACAGTAGGTCTCGGCTTAACACGGATTCCGAGACTCATCGATGGATGCTTTTCTGGATAACTTATCACAACAACAACAACAAAGACATGTGATTAAATAACTCCAATGTCTTTCGCACACGTGGCCAAGTGTCGGGGCTCATGAAGGCAGTTCGCTATGCCGCACACTTCGTAGTGGGCAATTCTCTTCTCATTACACCAGGGAGCGATGTAGGGTTAGGAATTCAGAGTCCAGCAGATTTCTCCCTCGTCCTCCTACGCTAACCACTCGCCACGCATTCCTCCTCCTCTCGTCGCCCTGTCCACCCAATCGTGGAAAAGAACGACGCCAAGCTCGACTTTGCAGGCGAGATGTTAACTACCTCGCCTGGTACACAGGAGGTCGTGGTTCAATGCCGACCCTGACGCCTGATGCTGTATATTTGGAGTTTGCGTGCCTCTTTCTCTCTCTCATCATCACGGTGGCTAGGAGATGTTAACTACCTCGCTTGATATACAGGAGGTCGTGAATTCGATCATAACCCTGACGCCTGCTGTATATTTGGAGTTTGCGTGTCTCTCTCTCTCTCTCATCATCACGGTGGCTAGATGTTAACTACCTCGCCTGGTGTGCAGGAGGTCGTGGGTTCGATCCCGACCCTGACGCCTGTATATTTGTAGTTTGCGTGTCTCTCTCTCTCTCATCATCATCACGGTGGCTAGGAGATGTTAACTACCTCGCCTGGTACACAGGAGGTCGTGGGTTCAATCTCGACCCTGACGCCTGCTGCTGTATATTTGGAGTTTGCGTGTCTCTCTCATCATCATCACGGTGGCTAGGAGATGTTAACAACCTCGCCTGGTACACAGGAGGTCGTAAATTCGATCCTAACCCTGACGCCTGCTGCTGTATATTTAGAGTTTGCGTGTCTCTCTCTCTCAGCGTGGTCGCGTGGATGTTTTTCTCCGGGTCATCCGGTTTCTTTCTTCCTCCACATTTAAAATCAACACCCACGCGTTCTGAGCATTTAGCTGCTGTGCATTAACACGCGACGATTTGATACCTCGTTCAACTATCATTCACGGCCGCGTCGCTTCTGAAAAAAATATACATAGCGTCTCAGTGACGCATTATTACCTGTTACAATTTTAAAAGTTAGTTGAGTTTCATAATTATAGATTTGAAGATTTTTTTTTTAATTTAGCTGTGACGGTCCACCTGATGACGGAGACTTGTGTTGCCTCCGAAACGTCGTGATTTATTATTTTATTTCTATGATTATTTCTATTATTTTATTTTTTATTTTTACGTACGTGACTTTACCGAAAAAAACCCAAGTTGTTTGAGTTTCATAGTTGATCTACTCCAGCCTCGGGTACAACAACAACATCAACAACAACATCAACAACAACAACAGCAGCAGCAGCTGTCACAATAGCAGGCGCCGAACGTGCACGATATGTTTCCGCCCTGTGTTAGTGCATTAAAGTAACAACAACGAGTTACGTAGAAGGGAAGGAATAAAATAATAAAAATAAAAAAATAATAAAACAATTCTCACGACGTTTCGGCCACAACGCAAGCAGCCGTCCTCATGTGAAAACCAGGTCTGTCAAGGCGACAAACCAGGTCTGTCGAGGCGACAGACCTGTTCTTCACCTGAGGACGGCTGCTTGCGTTGTGGCCGAAACGTCTTCAGAATTGTTTTATTATGTTTTATTTTTATTATTTTATTACTTCCCTTCTACGTGACTTTACCGAAAGAACCAAGAAGATCAATCCCTGCAGTCACGAAAGCTTTAAATCGAAATTAATTATTTTATTATGTTTTATTTTTATTATTTTATTACTTCCCTTCTACGTGACTTTACCGAAAGATAATAGTAGGTTTTTACCCTTTTAACTGGTACAAAACTGACACCTTTATTCAAGGCATCATGTTTGCAATGACCACAACACAAGTAGTCAAAAAAGCAAACAAAAAGAAGCAACTCGATAAGGATGATAATATCAGAGTTGCTTCTTTTTGTTTGCTTTTTTGACTACTTGTGTTGTGGTCATTGCAAACATGATGCCTTGAATAAAGGTGTCAGTTTTGTACCAGTTAAAAGGGTAAAAACCTACTATTATATTTTGCCACTGGTAAAAGAGATCTCATAGTGTAAATGTTTACCGAAAGAACCAAGAAGATGAATCCCTGCAGTCACGAAAGCTTTCAATCGAAATAAAACAACGAGTCGGTTGCGTGGTTATGTTGCCCCAGAGAGAGGAGTTACTCACCGGCGGGGAAGTAACATCACACCCTGGGTTTGAAGGTGAGTTTAAGCACCAGTTTGTAAAATAATATTCATTATTTATATATATTACCTGCTGTCGGGAAAATATTGGATTTCACTCGACGGGGAATGATGATTAGTGTGAACTTTTTTTTGTACGCAAAGGTAAATATAAAGCCCCGCACCCCAACCAGTATAGCCTTGGTAGACTTTTGGGGCAAGTGCTCACGGCCCACCAACCACCAGTGACGATTATACGAACCGGTCCTGGGCCTCCCCTAGGTAGACTCGGCCTCAAATGAGTACCTGTTGCGGTGTGTAGTAAACATCGCCACTGGGGAGACAAAGGCGGCCGGGCGTGGTGCTGACCACCCACCCTTCGTGTACCGTGCCGGCCTTCATAGGTGGTGGCTAACAGCACTTGCTCCAACGTTCTGTTAAGGCTATACGGCGATCTTTGTTTTTGGTGCGTGGTCACTTCCAACTCTTCACATCTCCCCGTAGCGTGGGGGGGGGGGGTCTTCGTCTTATTCTGCATCATCACGACCATCATCATCACCTCGCCACCTCCATCATCATCACGAGCATCTCATAGCCACCACCACCATCACCAGAATCATCATCACGCATCACTATCATCACTAACATCGTCATCATCACGAACATCATCATTGGCAACAAGACCCAGCTACCACCACCATCATCACCATCATCACCATCACCATCGTCACCATCATCACCACTACCACTATCATCACCACCACCATCATCATCATCACTACCACTATCATCACCATCATCATCATCACCACCACTATCATCACCACCATCATCACACCACCACCATCATCACCATCATCATCATCACCACAACCACTACCACCATCATCATCACCACCACCACCACCATCATCATCACCACCACCACTATCATCACCACCACCGTCACTACCACTACCAGAACCATCGCGCCAACAGCAAAGCATCCCCCGTCCCCCTCCGCCCCCACCCCCGCCCCCGCCCCTCATCACAGTGGCAGGGCCCGCACCCACCTCTACGTGGGGGNATTATCACCCCCCCCCNACTACCAGCCCCACTACCCCCCCCACTACCACCCCCACTACCACCCCCCCACTACCACCCCCCACTACCACCCCCCNACTACCACCCCCNACTACCACCCCCACTACCACCCCCCACTACCACCCCCCCACTACCACCCCCCCCACTACCACCCCCCCACCACTACCACTCCCACTACCACCCCCCCNACTACCACCCCCCACTACCACCCCCCACTACCACCCCCNACTACCACCCCCCCACTACCACCCCCACTACCACCCCCCACCACTACCACTCNACTACCCCCCCCCCCACTACCACCCCCNACTACCACCCCCACTACCACCCCCNACTACCACCCCCCCACCACTACCACCCCACTACCACCCCCCCCACTACCACCCCCACTACCAGCCCCACTACCCCCCCNACTACCACCCCCACTACCACCCCCCACCACTACCNCTCCCACTACCACCCCCCCCACTACCACCCCCCACTACCACCCCCACTACCACCCCCCACTACCACCCCCCCACCACTACCACNCCCACTACCACCCCCCCACTACCCCCNACTACCACCCCCCCCACTACCACCCCCCACTACCACCCCCCCACTACCCCCNACTACCACCCCCACTACCACCCCCCACTACCACCCCCCNACCACTACCACTCCACTACCACCCCCCCACTACCACCCCCCACTACCACCCCCCACCACTACCACTCCCACTACCACCCCCCCACTACACCCCCCCACCACTACCACCCCACTACCACCCCCCACTACCACCCCCCACTACCACCCCCCCNACCACTACCACNCCACTACCACCCCCCCCNACTACCACCCNCCCCCACTACCACCCCCATTACCACCCCCACTACCGCCCCCCCACTACCCCCCCACTACCCCCCACTACCCCATTACNACCCCCCCATTACCCCCCCCCACTACCACCCCCCCCTCCACCACTACCACCCCTCACTACCACGCCGCCTTTGTCTCCCCAGTGGCGATGTTTCCACACTGCACCAGTACTCATTTGAGGCTGAGTCGACCTAGGCGAGGCCCAGGTACCGGTTCAGATAATCGTCACCGGGTTGGCCGTGAGCGGGAATCCAACTCGGGTCATCGTGGTGCACAAACAAACAACAACACAAACAACAACAACAACTCAGCACGTTCCGTGTCAACAACAACAACATCATCGTGTTGGGTCTCTGTGTAGCTGGCCTTAACAGCAACAATAACAGTCGACGATTCGGGAAATGACCCTTTTCCGTAGCGCATCAGTCGAGAGATGTAGAGTCGATGGTGATAATACTATTAAGAGTTGGAGTCTTTACACCATGGCGGGGCAGGCGATGACAATTCAATGAATACAATTTTATTCACTCACCCACTCACTTACTCACCCACCCACTCACTCACCAACTCACTCACTCACCAACTCAACCACTCTCTGACACTCACTCAACCCACTCTCTCACTCACACTGACTCACTCTGCAGAACAAGGTGTGTGGGGGGGGGGTGACACAGAAACTCCACGCAAAGACAGAGAAGCCCTAGTCGGAATCCAACCTATTACAGATAATGATGATGATGATATGAGGCGTTTGCCGATCACGATGACGGGATGCCCTCGCTGTGACGCTGATGACGACATCGGTGACACTTTCAACTGTGAGTCACGGCGGCTCCGGTTTCGCTGTGACTCACACAGTCGACAATATTATGCATTCCTCTGCAACTCTCCTCCTGTCAAAGACACAGACAAAGATCCCCCGTAAAGCCTCAACAGACAGCTGGGGCAAGTGCTGTTAGCCGGTTGATTGGTGGTGGCCAGCACCACGCCCGACCGCCTTTGTCTCCCCAGTGGCGATGTTCACACACCGCATCAGATACTAATTTGGGGGCTGAGTCGATCTAGGGGAGGCACAGGACCGGTTTAGATAATCGTTATCAGCGGGAATCAGACAGTGCGCTATCCACTGCACCACCGCTCCTCACTAAGGGGCCGTCCATAATGACGTCACGCACCTGGGGGGGGGGNTCATACATTTGTGACGATGTGTCACGAGGGGGGGGGGGTGAGAATTGTGACGTCACATCAAAATGCGCAATTTTGGGGGGGGGGGGTCATATTTGAGGGGGGGNTGACTTTTTGTGACGTCGTGTGACGAGGGGGGGGGGGTCAAAAATCATCCAAAATCGCGTGACGTCATTTATGGACGGCCCCTAAGAGATCTCGGGTGGTCACGGTGTTTAGGAGATGTTAACTCCCTCGCCTGATACGCAGGAAGTCGTGGACTCGATCCCACCCTGACACCTGCTGTGATTTGGAGTTTCGCTCTCTCTCATCATCATCACGGTGGCTGGGAGATGTTAACTCCTCGCCTGGTATACAGGAGGTCATAGGTTCGATCCAGACTCTGACACCTGCTGTATATTTGGAGTTTGCGTGTCTCTCTCTCTCATCATCATCATCACGGTGGCTAGGAGATGTTAACTACCTCGCCTGGTATACAGGAGGTCGTGTGTTCGATCCCGACTCTGACACCTGCTGTATATATAAAGTTTGCGTGTCTCTCTCTCATCATCATCATCACGGTGGCTAGGAGATGTTAACTCCCTCGCCTGGTAGGTCGTGGACTCGATCCCGACCCTGACACCTGCTGTATATATAAAGTTTGCGTGTCTCTCTCTCTCTCTCCATGGTCGCGTGGATTTTTCTCCTGTCCCTGCGGGTTTTCCCTCCACATTGAGAGTCAACATCACGGGTTAGAAACTCTTTGGCCGCTAAAGATGTCCACGCGATGACTTAGCTCACTTCGTGGAGATATCGTTTGTGGCCAACCAGAGTCTCTACTGAAGAAGTGCTGCATGGCTCAGTGGAGGCCTTAACTGGTGTAAAGAAATACAAAGTTTAAAGTATAGTAATAGGGTTTTACCCTTTCAACTGGTAGAAAAAACTGACACCTTTATACAAGGCATCATGTTTGCAATAACCACAACTCAAGCAGTCAAAATGCAAACAAAANGAACTCTGATAATGATAATGTATGCACTGTCCTTGAAGTTGATTGGTCCACACCNGAGACAGCTTTTCTTAGAGCCTAGTCTCCATTGGTGTTGGACCAGATGACGCCAAAAGGCGTACAACTCAAATTTCCACTGGTAAAGGAGATGTCTCATAGTGTAAAAAGTTTAAACTTGATTTGAAGCTTTCGTGACTATAGGAATTACTCGTTGGTTTTTTCGGTAAAGTCACGTAGAAAGAAAATAAAATTTTTTTCAAAGAATAAAAAGTTTAGTTTAGTAAGTCAGCGTGCTAACCGCTGCGCCACCGCTCCCCGCAATCTCCGTCTATTTCTGTCACACCCCCTCCTCCCACCCCCNTCTAACCCCCCCTCCGCCCCCACCGACTTCCCAAGTTGCCAGGATTGTGGCATCTCTAATTTGTCGTTATTGTTGTTGTTGTTTTTGTTGTTGGTGTTGTTGTTGGTTTCGTGGTGTTCCAGAGGGGACGATTTCGCGGGGCGTGGTCACGTGGCGCACTGAACGAGGCGCTAACCGTGGGGGTTGTGGGAGGCGGGGGGGTTGGTGTGGGGTGGGGGTTGTGGGAGGTGGGGGGGTGTGGGAGGGGGGTGGGGGTTATGGGAGAGGGGGGGTTGTTAGGTGGGGGTGGGGGTTGTGGGAGGGTGTTAGAGTGGGGGGTGGGGGTGGGGGTTGTGGGAGGGGGGTTGTTAGAGTGGGGTCGGGTGGGGGGTGGGGGGTGAGGGAGGGGGTTAGAGTGGGGGTCGGGTGGGGGGGTGTGGGAGAGGGGGGGNTGTTGGTGGGGGGTCGGGTGGGGGTGGGGGGTGAGGGAGGGGGGGTAAGAGTGGGGGTCTGGTGGGGGGTGTGGAGAGGGGGGGGNTAAGAGTGGGGGTCGGGAGGGAGGGGGGGTGGGGGTTGTGGGAGGGGGGNTTGTTAGAGTGGGGGTGGGGTGGGGGTGATGCCACTCCTTCCTGATTTATCGGGATGTGCACGGCTCATTTAGCCGGTACAATTAGTGGCCTCTACGGAGGGAATGTGTGTGTGTACTGTCGTGGTCACTGTGGTGGTGGTGTTACTGTGGTGTGTGTCACTGTGTGTGTGTCACTGTGTCAGTGTGGTGTACTGTGTGTGTGCACTGTGTGTGTGTGTGTGTCAGTGTGTGTGTTACTTCAGTGTGTCACTGTGCAGTGTGTGTGTTACGTCAGTGTTCACTGTGTAGTGTGTGTGGACTGTGGTGCACGTGTGTGTCAGTGTGTGTGTCGCACTGTGTGTGTGGTGTGTGTGTGTGTGTGTGTCCTGGTCGACTCAGCCTCAAATGAGTACCTGGTGCGGTGTGTAAACATCACACTAGGGAGACAAAGGCGGCCGGGCGTGGGCGGCCACCAACCCCTCGTGTTCCGTTGCGGCCTTCATGGTGCTCGCTAACAGCACTTGCCCCTAGTTTTTAGCATAGGGGGATCTTTGTGTGTCACTGTGTCANTGTGTGTGTGACTGTGCACTGTGTTGTGTCACTTGTCTGTGTATGTGGTNACGTCGGCTCNCGGTGTTGTAACATCGCCACAAGGGAGACAAAGGCGGCCGGGCGTGGTGCTGGCCACCAACCCTTTCGTGTACCATGCCGCGGCCGATAGGTGCTCGCTAACAGCACTTGCCCAACAGCTGTAAAGGCTAGCCGGGGGATCTTGTCTGTGTGCAATGTAACCGCATGCTCAAGCAGCTTCTGTTTAGCCGGGAGCTAAATGGGCACGACACGGGNCTAGAGAAGAGATGAGTGATGTGGTACGGGAGGATGTGGAGCTGAGTGGACTTGCCGGTGACCGGTACCAGCGGTGTCAAGATCGGCCTCTGTGGAGGAGGCTCGTGAAGGACGCTGCTACTGGGGAGTTGGAGGCAGTCGCCCTCCAACAACAACGGAGGGCGGAGGAGCGACGCTCACAACAACGAGCGGAACGCCGGGCGGATAAAACGCAGCAAGTTGGCACAGCAAGGGGGCACAGGTGGTGCATCGGCCAGTCGTCTCAGTCAACCCGTGGCACCTGCAGGGTTCTCCGTGACCTCCTTCCAGCGAGCCTTTGACACTTCACGTGGCCTCAAGNGCACCTAGCCTGGCACAGTCGAATGGAGGTTGTTGTTGTTGTGNGTGTGTGTAAGTGTGTGTTCCCCGGCCTTCAGAGGTACACGCTCCGCATGCCCAAAAGTTGTGTTAATTGGATCGGCAGTGCAGCGATGANCGCTACGCTGCGCTACAAACCCGCCACTCGGAAGACGGAAGCTGCCCTGGGCGATGCACGTATCCACCAGTGCAGCCTTTGCAGGAAGCGATGAACAGGTTACATGGGGGATCTTGCTTTGTCTGGTGTGTGTGCGCGCGCAGATAAGTGCGGCAGATGCGTCCCTCCGCAATAAAACGGAGGGCCACTGAATGGATCTCTGTGCGACCAGCCTCATAAACGCAAGCACGTGCACNCACAACCTCATATAAAAAAGACAAAGATCCCCCGTATCCTGTAACAGANTGTTGGGTAAGTGCTTTAGCGAGCACCTGTGAAGGCGAGAAGGGCAACGCGGGGGTGGGTGGTCAACACACTCACACACTCACACACATACTCACACACTCACTCACACACTCACTCACACACATACTCACTCACTCACACACTCACATACTCACACAGTCACATACTCACACACTCACACACTCATCCACTCTCACATACTCGACACGGTCACACACTCACACACTCACACACTCACTCACTCACACACTCACACACTCACATACTCACACACACTACACACACANTCACACAATTACTCACACACTCACATACACTCACACACTCGTACACACTCACACGCATACTCACACACACTCACACACACTCACAAACACATCACACACTCACTCACACTCACACACTCACTTACACACACTCACACACACTCANACACTCACACACTCACATACTCACACACTCACACACTCTCACACTCACACACTNACATACTCAATCAAAGATAAAGCCCACAGCCCTGTATAGCCTTCAACAGACTGAAGGCAAAGTGCTGTAAGCGAGCACCTATTGAAGGCCGGCACGGTACACCTATGGGGGAGGGGGGTGGGTGGCCAACACCACGCCCGACCGCCTTTGTCTCCCCCAAATGCTGATGTTTTTACACGCTGCACCTTGGGGCGTCCCACTTATTTAAGGCCGAGTTAACCTACAGGGGAGGTCCAGAAACGGTCAGATGTTCATCTTCTTGGTTCTTTCGGTAAAGTCACGTAGAAGGGAGGTAATAAAATAATAAAAATAAAACATAATAAAATAATTCTCACGACATTTCGGCCACAACGCAAGCAGCCGTCCTCAGGTGAAGAATGAAACACCACCAAGCTTGGAGCGTATATTTAAGCTGGTTTGGAGGGGGGAGGTGGGAAATAATGGAAGAAGAAGTCTCCCGGGTGTCAAATCTCAGTGCGCTAACCGCTGCGCCACCGCTCCCAAGCATTGAACGACGACAAAGATCCCCCTTGTAGACTTAACAGACTATTGGGGCAAGTGCTGTTAGCCAGTACCTTTGAAGGCTGGTACGGCACACGAGGGGTGGGTGGGTGGTCAGCACCACGCCCGGCCGCCTTTGTCTCCCTAGCGGCGATGTTTTGAGGCTGAATCGACCTAGGGGAGGCTCAGAACCGGTTCAGATAATCGTCACCGGTGGCCGTGAGCGGGAATCGAACTCGGGTCCGCCGGGTTCGTAACGTGGTGCACTGACCGCTACACAGCAACAAACGACGCTCACACTGCACCCACACCACCCACACAGATCAAAGACAAAGGTCCCCCGCCAGGGCGTAGCCTGCACGGGCTAGTGGTGCAAGGGGCGTCCATAAATGACGTCACGAGATTTTGGACGATTTTTGACCCCCCCCCCCCACTTTCGTCGCACGACGTCACAAAAAGTCAGACCCCCCCCTCAAATATGACGTCACGAAGCTCTGCCCCCCCCNTCCCCAAAAAAATATGTCATTGTAGTGCGTATTTAATGTGGCGCTGAATTCTGATGTTGTAGGAGAAAACGTTTATTAAAAAGTCAATTTAATTAAGTAGAACGTGATTGTTTTTTCCTTTTATCTGCCAACAAAACTGACACCTTTTTTACGAGGAGTCATGTTTGCATAGACCACAATGCCAGATAAAAGGGTAACAAAAACAATTATCATATTTTTACTGGCAAATGAGGTACCAATAAGTAGAACGTCTTCTTGGTTCTTTCGGTAAAGTCACGTAGAAGGGAAATAATAAAATAATAAAAATAAAACAGACCTGTTTCTTCACCTGAGGACGGCTGCTTGCGTTGTGGCCGAAACGTCGTGAGAATTATTTTATTATGTTTATTTTTATTATTTTATTATTTCCCTTCTACGTGACTTTACCGAAAGAACCAAGAAGATGAATCCCTGCAGTCACGAAAGCTTTAAATCGAAACTTTATTATTTTATTATTTTTATAATTTATTATTTCCCTTCTACGTGACTTTACCGAAAGAACCAAGAAGATGAATCCCTGCAGTCACGAAAGCTTTAAATCGAAACTTAATTATTTTATTATTTATATTTTTATTATTTTATTATTTCCCTTCTACGTGACTTTACCGAAAGAACCAAGAAGATGAATCCCTGCAGTCACGAAAGCTTTAAATCGAAATGTAATTATTTTATTATTTATATTTTTATTATTTTATTATTTCCCTTCTACGTGACTTTTTCGAAAGAACCAAGAAGATGAATCCCTGCAGTCACGAAAGCTTTAAATCGAAATTTAAGTAGAACGTGTGGTCGATATTAATTTAAAGTTGCTCATTTTGATGTGACGTCTCATTTCTCACCCCCCCGCCCTCGTCACACATCGTCACAAATCTCTGACCCCCCCCCCCTAGGTGCGTGACGTCATTTATGGACGGTCCCAAGTGCTGTTAGCGAGCACGTGTCAATGTCTTCCTCCTCCTCCCTATTAAGATGTGGCGATGGCACCCGCTGTTGTTATTGTTGTTCATTACCTCCCCGACGCTGATGTTTACATTTCGCACAAAGTCGAGTTCGTCTCTGCCAGCGGCGACTGTGAAATCCCTCACAAGGCCGACAACGACGCCGCCTTTGTCTCCCAGTGCTCACTTGATTTTTTAATACACACTGCATCGTTCAAGTTCAAGTTCATGTATTAGGTATAGGCCTGTGAGCCATTCGGCTCTTGAATCGGGTGCAACCGCAACAAAGAAAAAACAAAAACATGAGCAAAAAAACATCTTAAAGTGAATATGTGACTAAATGCAAACAGAAAATCCAAGAAAAGACGGCAAAATATTGCAAAAAAAAATCACCGTACACCAACGCTGTGTGCAAAAATCCCAGTCGGATGGAAGTCAAACAACCAACAACAACCACAAGGCAACTTAGATTAAGGCCATCAGTCTAACTCTGTACTACAACAAACAAACATGGCCAAACCAATACACTTTTCGAAATCACCAAAATAAAGCCATGAAAGCAATGAAACAGTGATCATAGGGACTGTGACGGAATTTTCGTTGAAGGCTGAGTCGACCTAGGGAGGCCCTGGACCGGTTTATATTAAACTAGCTTTGCTACTACCCGGCTTCGCCCGGGACTTGGATTCTTTTCTTGGATTGATACACGGCCTAAGCGGAGGGTGGGGGGGGGGAGGGGTGGTGCGTGACGTCACAAGGCGCACTGCGTGACGTCACAAGGCGCATTGCGTGACGTCACAAGGCACACTGCGTGACGCTGCCGCATGCGGGTGACATCACAGATGTGACGTCACCGCTCACTTGCCGTGCAAAATATATCCATTATTGCGAACTTAATTTGTAGCTTTCGTGACTGCAGGAATTATTCTTCGGTTCTTTCGGAAAGTGACGTATAAAGATAAAATAATAAATTAAATTAAATACTAGCATACAACGTTTCGATTGCAACACAAGCAAACATCATCAGGTATAAATTAAATAGAATCACAAATCTAGTATACTTAGAAATGTAATGTAATACAACAGAGAGTCGGATAACATAACAGTCAACACCCTACCAGTCACGTATAAAGATAAAATAATAAATTAAATGCTAGCATACGACGTTTCGATTGCAACACAAGCAATCATCGTCAGGTATAAATGAAATAGAAACACAAATCTAGTATACTTAGAAATGTAATGTAATACAACAGAGAGTCGGATAACAAAACAGGCAACACCCTACCTGGTTGATTACGTTCTTCCTGAGAATGCTAAATTTGAGAGAGTGATTAAACACAGAACCAGAAACATAGACAGACATATAATGTAGCGTTTATTTTCATTTGTTTGCTGGTGACTGTATTTCATATTGAAATCGCCTCCAGTGCAATTGTTGCTGCTGGCGGCAATAAAAGTTGTTTAAAAGTCGAAATCTTCATCTTTAAGCGACACTCTGGCCTACCACAGATCGGCCGATGCTTGGATTCGAACTCTCGCCATCTCTACGTATTATCGACACATTCCATCAGCCGCAAGGCCTTCTAGGAGTTCACCCATTCGGCAGCGTTAGCTCGTGTCTTTTTTTTAACACACCACGCCAGGTACTAATTTTTAAGGCTGAGTCGACCTAGGCGGGGGGGGGGGGNCAAGAGACCGGTTCAGATATTTCGTCACTGATGTCGCTTGTTACCTACGGCTCTGTGGCGCTACGGTGGCTAGGAGATGTTAACTCCCTCGCCTGGTACACAGGAGGTCGTGGGTTCGACCCCGACCCTGACGACGCCTGCTGCTGTATATTTGGAGTCTGCGTATCTATCATCATCATCACGGTGGCTAGGAGATGTTAACTACCTCGCCTGGTACACAGGAGGTCGTGGGTTCGACCCCGACCCGACGCCTGCTGCTGTATATTTGGAGTTTGCGTGTCTCCCTCTCTATCCCGTCGCCGTGTGGATTTTTCTCCGGTTTTCCCCTCCACATTAAGAATCAACGTCACGCGTTCAGATTATTTGGCCGCTGCACATTTCCACACGATCATCAGCACGCTTCGTTGGCCTTATCATCTGTGGGGCAGGTCGCTTCTGATGAAAAGCTACGTAACCAGTGGGCCTCACCTAGTAGAATACAAAATAGTTGAGTTGAGAGAGGCACACGAGGGGGTGGGTGGCCAGCACCACGCCCGGCCGCCTTCGTGTCCCCAGCAGCAATATTGACACACCGCACCAGTTACTCATTTGAGGCTGAGTCTACCTAGGGGAGGCCCGGGACCCGTTCAGATAATCGTTCGTAGCGCGTTGCTAGCAACGACAGCATCCAACCGCCCACTCAAATCCGACGGCGGATGAACCTAGGCGGGTGGAGTGGTGGGAGCGAAATTGCGGCTCCATCTCCCTGAGCCGGGTGCGTCTCCCCCGTCCCTCCTCTCTCGGACCCACCGCTACCCCCCGCGTGGCGAAGACGCTGCGCGGATTTTGCACGGCAAAGGACGGTTGTGGTGGTTGCGGGAGAGGGGGAAGGGAGAGGCAGAGAGAGAGGGGAGAGGCAGGGAGAGAGAGAGGCAGAGAGAGAGAGAGGGGAGGCAGATGAGATGGCTGGAGTTCCGCCATGCGCGGCTGACCCACGCCGTGCCGGCCTTCAAGGAGCAGTGGGCGATGGAGGAGGCCGTGTGCTCGGTGGCAGATGACGGGGAGCTCTGCATGCTGATATGAGCTACCCGTCGGAGGCCGTCACTGCGAGAAGGGCTGCGTGCAGAACGAGAGAGAGCGAGAGAGAGAGCGAGAGAGTGAACGAAAGAGTGAGCGAGAGAGTGAACGAAAGTGAGCGAGAGAGTGAGCGAGAGAGTGACCGAGAGAGTGAGCGAGAGAGTGACGAGAGAGTGACGAGAGAGTGACCGAGAGAGTGGGCGAGAGAGTGAGCGAGAGAGTGAGCGAGAGAGTGACCGAGAGAGTGACGAGAGAGTGACCGAGAGAGTGAGCGAGAGAGTGAGCGAGAGAGTGACGAGAGGGTGACGAGAGGGTGACGAGAGGTGACGAGAGGTGAGCGAGAGGTGAGCGAAAGGGTGAGCGAGATGGTGAGCGAGAGGGTGAGCGAGTGGTGAGCGAGGAGTGAGCGAGAGAGTGAGCGAGAGAGTGACGAGAGAGTGACGAGAGGTGAGCGAAAGAGTGAGCGAGAGAGTGACCGAGAGAGTGACGAGAGGTTGAGCGAGAGATTGAGCGAGAGAGTGAGCGAGAGAGTGAGCGAGGAGAGAGCGAGAGAGTGACCGAGTGAGTGAGCGAGGGAGTGAGCGAGGAGTGACCGAGAGAGTGACCGAGGAGTGAGCGAGGAGTGAGCGAGAGAGTGAGCAGAGAGTGACCGAGAGAGAGCGGAGAGTGACGAGAGAGTGACCGAGAGAGTGAGATGAGAGGAGCGAGAGAGATGCGAGAGAGTGACGAGAGAGTGACGAGAGAGTGACGAAAGAGGAGCAGAGAGTGACCGAGGAGGCCGAGAGGTTGGCGAGAGATGAGCGAAGAGTGAGCGAGAGAAGACGAGAGAGCCGTGAGTGACGAAGTGAGCGAGAGAGTGAGCGAGAGCAGTGACCGAGAGAGAAGAGAGGTGAGCGAGAGAGTGAGCGAAGGCAGTGAGCGAGAGAGTGACCGAGGAGTGAGCGAGAGAGGAGCGAGAGAGTGACGAGAGAGTGACGAGAGAGTGAGCGAGAGTGAGCGAGAGAGTGACCGAGAGAGTGACCGAGAGAGTGAGCGAAAGAGTGACGAGAGAGTGACCGAGAGAGTGACCGAGAGGTGAGCGAGAGAGTGACGAGAGAGAGANCGAGAGAGTGACGAGTGAGTGACGAGGGGTGAGCGAGAGATGAGCGAGAGAGTGAGCGAGAGAGAGAGCGAGAGAGTGACCGAGTGAGTGAGCGAGGAGTGAGCGAGAGAGTGAGCGAGAGAGTGACGAGGGAGTGACGAGAGGTGACCGAGAGAGTGAGCGAGAGAGTGAGCGAGGGAGTGACGAGTGAGTGAGCGAGGGAGTGAGCGAGGGAGTGACCGAGAGAGTGACCGAGGAGTGACCGAGTGACCGAGAGAGTGAGCGAGGAGTGAGACGAGAGAGTGAGCGACCGAGTGACCGAGAGAGTGACCGAGCGACGAGTGACCGAGCGAGAGAGTGAGCGAGAGAGTGACGACGAGAGAGTGACCGAGAGAGTGACGAGAGAGTGAGCGAGAGAGTGAGCGAGAGAGTGAGCGAGAGGTCGGGGTTTACATAAAGCAAAGTTATTATTAAAAAATACGAAATGATGAACGAAGCAAAGTGCCGAATACACCGAGCATCTTTTGTTTCCACTGATCGTAAAAAAAGAGAGCAGAGAGAGAGAGGGGGGAGAGGCAGAGAGAGGGATAATTATTCCGAGGAGGGAGCAGGAGGAGGGTAGAGTCTGAACGCGATAAAAGGTCTCCCGCAGAGTTGGAAAGTCTGCAGATGTAAAGTGCCTCCCTCCCTCCCTCTCTGGATTATGGGAAGGCTCGCACATTCTACAGACTCTGCCTAGGAAACTCCAACAGCAACAACAACCACAACCAGGCAGAAGCCCAGCAGAAGATCTTCCGCTGCAGCAAAGACAAAGGTTTCACCCTAGATTTGAAGCTTTTGTGACTGCAAGGATTCATATTCGTAGGTTTTTTTTCGGTAAAGTCACGTAGGTAAAAAATAAAAATTGATGAAAGTAAAATAAAAATAAAATAAAAATAACGACGTTTCGGAGGCAACACAAGCTTCCGTCTTCAGGTGGAACCGTCACAGCACGATAGCTGTATCAAGTGATTCTGTATCGTGATTCTGTATCAAGTGATACAGCTATCGTGCTGTGACGGTTCCACCTGAAGACGGAAGCTTGTGTTGCCTCCGAAACGTCGTGATTTTTATTTTATTTACTTTTATTCATTTTATTTTTTTACCTACGTGACTTTACCGAAAAAACCTAAGAATATAAAGGTTTAATCCGCGGTCCGGTTTATCCTCCGGCAGAGACCTGTTGTTGTTGTGGGTCCCGAGCGAGATGCGCCGGTGAGCGAGTACGGGACACATACTCTTAGTTTTTTCGGTAAAGTCACGTAGGTAAAAAATTGAAATTAAAATTTATAAAAATAAAATAATAAAAATCACGACGTTTCAGAGGCAACACAAGTCTCCGTCATCAGGTGGGACCGTCACAGCCAGATTTGCTGTATCAAGTGAGGCTTCAAATCTAGAATCTTTCGGTAAAGTCACGGAGATAGAAAATAATACATATAAGAAAAATAATAACCCACGACGTTTTCGATCGCGTGTGTTGCCATCGAAATGTCGTGATTTTTTNGTTGTTTTTATTTTTATAAAAAAAAAATTGCTTGAAATGTTTTTTTTATTTTCTATCTCCGTGACTTTAGCGAAAGCAACAAAGAATATGAATTTTTGCAATCGCAAAATTTCCCATGTCAAAATTGAGTATCGGGCACCTCGTTCTGTATCAAAGTGCCCTCAATTCGGGAACGCTGCGTTGGGCCCAGTTGACGTCTCCCCTTGCCGACCGCGTTTCGCGAATGCGTCGATCGCTTTTAGCAACACCGCAAAACCCAGATTCGCGTCGCTTCAACGCCACGCAACGCCCCCCTACACGCCACAAAGACAAAACCACCCTCCCCGCACCTCCAGCTTTCGCCTCTTATACATCTTCTGTTCGTGTATCACATTATATAGCGTGTCAAGTAATATTCTTTTAAATTACAACGACATTGTACCGTGCATCAATTGTTCAACATATTTTCTGAACTCCCGTGCCTTCTGGTCCTTACTCACAAAGACAAAGATCCCCCGTATAGCCTTGAACAGACCGTCGGGCAAGTGTGTTCAGCAAAGGCATCATTGCAGGCCGGCACGGCACACGAGGGGGTGTTCCAGCATTCGCGTAATAGTTCACTCGGATTTATCCGAATTATTAAACAATATTCTGATCTGACCCACGCGGTCCCACACAGTACGCCACTGTGGCGAGGAGATGTTAACTACCTCGCCTGGTACGCAGGAGGTCGTGGGTTTCGATCCCAATCCTGACGCCTGCTGCTGTAGATTTGGAGTTTGCGTGTCTCTCTCTCTTCCCGTGGTGGCATAGATTTTTTTTTCTCTCTCCGGATCCTCCGGTTTTCGCTCCCCCCCTCTCCACATTTTAAATCAACGTCAACGCGTGCAGGGAATTCGCCCGCTGCTGTAAAAAGTCGACGCGGTGAGAAGCCACTGAACCAACTTTGTAGCCGCGTCATTTGTGATGGGGCCCGGGTCGCATCTGAAACTCAACAACAACAACAAAAAGAGCCACATAGCCCACTGGTGGTGGTGGTGGGTGGTGGTGGGTGGTGGGTGGGGTTGGTTGTAGGGTGATGGGAGTGGTGGGTAGGTGGTGGTTGGTGGGTGGTGGTGGGTGGTGGTGGTGGTGGTGGTGGTAGGGGGGGTTGGTTGTAGGGTGGGTGGGTGGTGGAAGGGTGGTGTGGGTGAGTGGTGGTGGGTGGTGGTGCTGAGTGGTGGTGGTGGTGGTGGTGGTGGTGGGGGTGGGTGTGGGGTGGTGGGTGGGTGGTGGGTGGATGGCTGGTGGGTGAGGTAGTGGTGGGTGGGTGGGTGGTGGTGGTGGTGGGTGGGGGGGGNTGGTTGTAGGGTGATGGGGGTGGTGGGTAGGTGGTGGTGGGTGGGTGGCTGGTGGGTGAGGTGGTGGTGGGTAGTGGTGGTGGGTGAGTGGTGTGGTGATGGTGGGAGGGTGGTGGTGGGTGAGTGGGTGACGTGGTGGTGGGGGCCTTACCTGATGAAATACAAATAAATGAAATGAGTCCAGTAGTTATTGACACACCCAGGCACCCGCCTGACTCTCCACTCACCGCCTGAAGGCTTCAACGTGAGCCCTCTCCTGCTACCCCTGCGTCTGCGTGACCCCAGCACCACTCATTAATCCGTGACGCAGCAGCCTCGCATGGGGGTACGCAACAAAGACGAAGATCCCCCGTGTAGCCTTAACAGACTGGAGGGGCAAGTGTTGTTAGCGAGCGCCTATTAAGGCCGGTGGCCAGCACCGCGGCCGGCCACCTTTGTCTCCCCAGTGGCGATGTTTACACGCAGAACCAGGTGCTCATTTGAGGCTGAGTCGACCTAGGGGAAGCCCAGGACCGGTTTCAACCACTGAGCTGTAGGCAGCACGGCACACACACACACAGACAAAGATCCTCCGTATAGCCTGTGATAGACTGTCGGGGCAAGTGCTGTTAGCGAGTTGCACCCGTGACAGGTGACCGGAGGACCTGGAGAAAAGTCCACGCGACCACGGGGAGAGAGAGACACGCAAACTCCAAATATACAGCAGCAGGCGTCAGTGTCAGGATCGAAGCCACGACCTCCTGTGTACCAGGCGAGGTAGTTAACATCTCCTAGTCACGTAATTATGATGATGAGAGAGAGAGAGACACGCAAACTCAAAATACACAGCAGCAGTTGTCAGGGTCGGGATCGAAGCCACGACCTGCATACCGGGCGAGGGAGTTAACATCTGACCACCGGTGCGTTTCACTCACCCACCCAGCGCACCTAGAGACAAATATCCCCCGTGTAGCCTGCAACAGACTGTTGGGGCAAGTGCTGTTAGCGAGTAGCACCTTCTTCTTGGTTTTTTCGGTAAAGCAGCCGTCTTCATTCTTCACCTGAAGACGGCTGTTTGCGTTGTAGCCGAAACGTCGTGAGAATAATTTTATTATGTTTTATTTTTATTATTTTATTACTTCCCTTCTACGTGACTTTACCGGAAAAAACCAAGAAGATGAATCCCTGCAGTCACGAAAGCTTTAAATCGAAGAGTAGCACCTTTGTAGGCCAGGAACGAAGCACGAGGGGGGGGGGGGGGTGGCCAGCACCACGCCCGGCCGCCTTTGTCTCCCCCAGTGGTGATGTTTACATCCCGCACCAGGTAATCATTTGAGACTGACACACACACACAGCGAAACAATGACACCACAACAACAACGCCCGTTTCAAGCCGGCAAGAGCAATTTTGGTAAACAGTGTTTGGCGAACGATTGCGCTTGTTGACAACAACAACAACAAGGACGACGAGATTCATATAAAATACACGATGATGACAAATGCATGCTTTGAAAGGCTCGCTGGTAATGACACGCAGTGTTAGAGATGTCTCGCGAGAGATGTACAGAGGGATGGATAGAGACAGACAGCCAGAGATAGATGGATAGAGAGATAGATGGATAGAGAGATGGAGAGAGATGGAGAGAGACGTAGAGATACAGAGAAAGATCGATGCTGTAACATTACAGCGAGATGAATGCACACGGAGAGTGAGTGGTGGTGCAGTGGTTGTCGTACTGCACTATGAAGTCAGCGTGGCAGTGATGGTGATGATGGTAGCGGTGGTGATGGTGGTGGTGGTGATGGTGGTAGCAGTGGTAGTGATGGTGATGGTTGTGGTAGTGATGGTGGTGATGGAGGTCGTGATGGTGGTGGTGATGATGCTGATGGTGGTGGTGATGATGGTGGTCGTGATGGTGGGGGTGATGATGCTGATGGTGGTGGTGATGATGGTAGCGGTGGTGATGGTAGTGGTGGTGATGGTTGTGGTGGTGATGGTTGTGGTGGTGGTGTGATTATGGTAGCAGTGGTGGTGATGGTGGTAATAGTGATGATGACAGTGGTAGTAGTGGTGATGATGGTAGTAGTGATGATGATGTTGGTAGTAGTGGTGATGCTGATGGTGGTAGTGATGTGGGTGTGATGATAATAGCGGTGGTAGTAGTGGTGATGATGGTGGTAGTAGTGGTGATGATAGTGGTAGTGGTGGTTATGGTGGCCACGCTCTACACGTGGTTGCCTGTAATCCTCCAGCGCTGTGGAGGCAGCAGCAGCAGCAGCATTCGCAATGAGGGTTGGTGGACCACCGCAGCATCGATATTGTTTAGGCAACTTCCCTTTCCCCGTTGGGAGTCGAGGTTGAGGAGGAGGGGCCGGTACCCCCCACCGAGGCTCTGCCAGGAGTAATGTCGGACAACAAAGCGTGGACTAATCGCCATCTGTGTCCATCTGTACGAGGGAAGCGGGGATAGAGCGTTGCTCCCTCGCGCATTTTTTTCTTCCGGGTTCTACGGATTCCTACCACGTGTAGAGATAACAGCGCGTTCATCATTGGCTGCAAAGGTCTGAAAATGATACAAAATATATAGTCTGAATGCGGTCATTGGACTCGGTGTGTTTCTTCGAGTTAATTAATGTATCAAATAAACATTAATTATACTGACGCACGGAAAGAGGAACACACGGATCGTGCATCATGATCGGTTCAATTAATCGGTTCAATTAATCGTCACCGATGCTGGGGGCCGCGAGTGGGAATCGAACTCGGGTCGCCGGGTTCGTAGCGCGGCACGCTAATCATTGCACTACCGCTCCCACGACACAAACTCACGTATACCCGCACAACAATCGCCGTTCGCCACTAAGTTGCGGTGAAGTCACCACGACGCTTGTGCCAGGCTAGGTGCAATGTAAGGCCACGTGAGGTGTCGAACGCCCGCTGGCAGGAGGTCATGGGGCAGACCCAGGTGCCACGGGTCGACTGACTGAGACGACTGGCTGATGCACCACCTGTGCCACCTACTGTGCCAACTTGCTGTGCTTTAGCTGCCCGGCGCTCCGCTCGTTGTTTTGAGCGTCGCTCCTCTGCCCCCCGTTGTTGTTGGAGGGCGACTGCCTCCAACTGCCCAGCAGCGTCCTTCACGAGCCTTCTCCACAGAGGCCGATCTTGACACCGATGGTACCAGTCATCGGCAATTCCACTCAGCTCCACGTCCTCCTGTACCACATCACTCCATCTCTTCTCTAGCCCGTGCCGCGCCCGTTTAGCCCCCTCGATCCGGCCAAACAAAAGCTGTTTAGGCATGCGGTGGCTGGGCATGCGGGCTACATGACCCAGCCAACGCAGCCTTGCCTGCCGGAGGAGCTCACCGATGGGCACAGGAGGGGCTGGGTGGCCAACACCACGCCCGGCCGCCTTTGTCTCCCCAGTGGTGATGTTTACAGATCGCATCAGGTACTCATTTGAGGCTGAGTGGACCTAGGGAGGCTCATGACCGGTTCAGATAATCGTCACTGGTGTTGGCCGTGAATGGGAATCGAACTCGGGTCGCCGGGTTCGTAGTGCAGCGCGCGAAACGCTGCACTACCGCACCCTTGCACACACACACACTCACACACCCTTACACACTCCCTTACACACACACTCATACACTCTCACACACACTCACACACCCTTACACACACACACACCCTTGAACACACTCTTACACGCTCACACACGCTCACACACTCTTACACACACCCTTATACAAACTCTTACGCACTCTTACTCACACACACACGCACACTCTGACACACTCACGCACACTCTTGCACACTCACACACACTCTTACACACACACACAGACACGCGCGCGCGAGTGGCAAATTCACGTGACCGTCCCTTTGATGTCTCGTCCGGGACCCAAAACGAAAAAATAAAAAAGAACCCCCCTCCCCCTCCCTCCCCCTCCCTCCCCCTCCCCCTCCCTCCCTCCCCTCCCTCCCCTCCCCTACCCCTCCCTCCCCTCTTCTCCCCTCCCATGTTGGATCCACGGATCTCGAGCGCTCAGCAACAGAATGGCGAAATCTCACCTCGGCAAGAATTGCCTTTTGCTATTCTGGGAAGGGGGACACCAACAGAGATGGGCTGGAGAAGGAGGAGGGGGAGAGACGCGAGACTCCATCTCAGAGAACAAAGCGACGTCTGCGAAGACATCATTACCGGCCTGCTGAAGTCACAACCACCACCACTACCATCGCCACCACCATCGCCACCACCATCGCCACAACAACAAACAAAGATCCCCGGCATAGCCTTCAAGTGCTGTTAGCGAGCGCCTATGAAGGCCGGCACGGCGCACGAGGGGTGGGTGGCCAGCACCACGCCCGGCCGCCTTTGTCTCCCCAGTGGCGATGTTTACACACAACACCAGGTTCTAATTTGAGGTTGAGTCGACCTAGGGGAACCCAGGACCGGTTCAAACAATCGTCACTGGTGTTGGCCGTGAGCGGAATCGAACCACGGGTCAAGAGGTTCATAGCGCAGCATAGCGCTAACCGCTACATTACCGCTCCCCATATACACACACACACACCCTTACACACTCACACACCCTTACACACCTTTACACACAAACCCTAACCACACACACCCTCACACACACACACTCACAGATAGGTGCTCGCTTAAGCACTTGCCCGAGAGATTGTGCCTTCACGGGAACTTTATTGTGTTTGTGTATTTGTCTATATGGGAGCGGTGGTGTAGCGGTTAGCGCGCTGCGCTACGAACCTGACGACCCGAGTTCGATTCCGCTCACGGCCAACACGGTGACGATTATCTGAACCGGTCATGGGCCTCCCTGGGTCTACTCGGCCTTGAATGAGTACCTGGTGCGTGTGTATACATCATCATTCGGAGACAAAGGCGGCCGGGCGTGGTGCTGGCCATCCACCCCTCGTGTGCCGTGCCGGCCTTCATAGGTGCTGCTCGTTAACAGCACTTGCCCCAACAGCTGTTCCGGCTATTCGGGTGATCTTTGTCTGTGTACTTTTACGTGCTCACGTTCACCAACATCGGTGACGATAATTATCTGAACCGATCCTGGCCTCCGCTACAATACTCCCTCCCACACCGCTCACCCCGCCCAAAGACAAAGATGCCCCGTATAGCCTGCAACAGATTGTTGGGCCAAGTGCTGTTCGTCATTGTCCCCGAGTAGCGACGTCTACTCCACACCGCACCGGGTTACTCATTTACGGCTGAGCCGACCTAGGGAGGCCCCAGCACCGGCGCAAGATAATTGATGGCCGCGAGCGGTGGCGACAACAGCTGCGCCACCGCTCCCCCCCCCATCCCACCCACCCGATGCGTAAAACCAACAGGCCCTTGGAAGCCATCTGGAGCTACGTGGGGCCGAAGGGTCGCGCAGCCGGCGGGCTCGAGAAACTCCGTGGTAAGAGGAGCGGAGGCCACTCCGTAGGCGTTGTGTGTGTGTGTGGTGGGGGGGGGGGGGGGGTGGGGGGGGGGGGGGGGGGGGGNGGGGGGCCCCCACTCTTACAGAGCCCCGCGGCCGCCTTTGAACTCCCGCGGTCACCGCGCTACACGTGTTGTCAAGGCCTCTTCATTCGCGGCTCACGCGTGGGGCAGCGTTTCCCAACGTCTCGCGTCTTGTTCGACACCGTTGGACCCCCCCCCCACCACAACCACCACCACAGTGATCCACCACCCTACGGCACGGACCCACAGCCACTACCACCCCCACCCCCCCCACTGGACCCTCTAAACTACCAGCAACAATCTTGATTTGAAGCTTTCGTGACTGCAGGATACTATACCTGAGGACGGCTGCTTGCGTTGTGGCCGAAACGTCGTGAGAATTATTTTATTATGTTTTATTTTTATTATTTATTACTTCCCTTCTACGTGACTTTACCGAAAGAACCAAGAAGACGAATCCCTGCAGTCACGAAAGCTTTAAATCGAAACTCTTTGGTTCTTTCACGTAGGTAGAAAATCAAATAAATCACGACGTTTCGGGCGCAACGCAAGCGTCTGTCAATTATCGCTGGATGGTCAAGTTGGGGCATGAAGCTGGAAAAAAAAATTGGGGGCGGGGTCACCCCCTTCCCACCCACCTCCCCCTCCCTCTCCCAGATTTGATGTATTGATCGACGTCAACCAAACAAGAAAATAACTGCTTGCTGTGACTTAAAGCGTTCCGTTACTGCAGGAATTCATATTATTTTGGGTCTTTCGGTAAAGTCACGTAGATAGGTTCAAAGAAAATAAAAAACTACAACACAAACGGTAGTCATCGCTTGTGTTGCGATATAAACGTCGTAGTTTTTGTTATTTTCTTTGAACCTATCAACGTGACTTTACCGAAAGACCCAAAGAATGACTGCTTGCTGTGCTTAGCACCCGCTGGCTACGTACGGCGCGAAAGAAGTTCAACATACATACATAGCCACACACAGAGACCCAAAGACTCACACAGAGACCTATAGACTCACACAGAGACCCATAGACTCATACAGAGACCCATATACTCATACAGAGACCCATAGACTCACACAGAGACCCATAGACTCACACAGAGACCCATAGAAACACACAGAGACCCATAGACTCATACAGAGACCCATATACTCATACAGAGACCCATAGACTCACACAGAGACCCATAGACACACACAGAGACCCATAGACTCACACAGAGACCCATATACTCATACAGAGACCCGTAGACTCACACATAGACCTATAGACTCACACAGAGACCCACAGACTCACACAGAGACCCACAGACTCACACAGAGACCCATAGACTCACACAGGGACCCATAGCTTCATAGAGATCCAACAGCTCACACAGATACCCATAGACTCACACAGAGACCCATAGACCCACACAGAGACCCAATAACTCACACAGAGATTCACAGATTCACAGAGACCCACATATTCACACAGAGTCCAATAGCCTCACAGAGACAACCATAGACTCACACAGAGACTCAATAACTCACACAGAGATTCACAGAGATCCACATACTCACACAGAGACCCTTAGCCTCACAGAGACACCCATAGACTCACACAGAGACCCATAGCCTCACATAGAGATTCACAGACTCACACAGAGACCTATAGACTCACACAGAGACCCATAGCCTCACATAGAGATTCACAGACACACAGAGACCCACAGATTCACACAGAAACCCACAGACTCACACAGAGACCCACAGACTCACACAGAGACCCATAGACCCACACAGAGACCCAATAACTCACACAGAGATTCACAGATTCACAGAGACCCACATACTCACACAGAGACCAATAGCCTCACAGAGACACCCATAGACTCACACAGAGACCCGTAGCCTCGCACAGAGACCTATAGACTTACACAGAGACCCACAGACTCACACAGAGACCCACAGACTCACACAGAGACCCATAGACTCACACAGGGACCCATAGCTTTATAGAGACCCAACAACTCACACAGATACCCATTGACTCACACAGAGATTCACAGATTCACAGAGACCCACAGACTCACACAGAGACCCATGGCCTCACCCAGAGATTCACAGACTCACACCCAGACCCGTAGCCTCGCACATAGACCCATAGATTCACACAGAGACCCATAAACTAAAACAAAGACCCATAGACTCACACAGGGACCCATAGACCCGCACTGATAGACGGGCACACACTTCTACGAGATCCAGAGATTTACAGCGGAGCGAACGGGCAGTTGCAGAGCTGCGCTTTGTCTTAAACGCAAAAATCTACGAGCAATTGCGTGGCCACTCGCACCCCAAGTTGCGAAGTTGTTTCCGTTGTTGTCATTGTTGTTGTTGATCACAGGGAAGGCGCAATTTTGAGAGATTTCCGCTGGCGACAACGTGGCCATGTGTTCGTCAGTCATTTCGTTTTTTTTTTCCCGTGAAAATTGTGGCTCTGCTGTCAGACGGCGCATCAGAGGCGGAATGGAAAGCGGCCAAAGGTGGCGAGTCGTTGAGTCACGTGGTGCACACGCTGGGCTATGCTGCCCATGTGTGTGTGTTAGTGTGTGTGTTAGTGTGTGTGTGTGTGTTAGTGTGTGTGTGTGTGTGTGTGTGTGTGGGGAGCGGTAGTGTAGCGGTTAGCGCGCTGCGCTATGAACCCGGAGACACGGGTTCGATTCCCGCTCACGGCCAACACCAGTGACGATTATCTGAACCGGTCCTGGGCCTCCCCTAGGTCGACTCAGCCTGAAATGAGTACCTGGTGCGGTGTGTAAACATCGCCACTGGGGAGACAAAGGCGGTCGGGCGTGTGCTGGCCACCCACCCCTCGTGTACCGTTCCGGCCTTCATAGGTGCTCGCTAACAGCACTTGCCCCTACAGTCTGTTAAGGCTATACGGGGGATCTTTTTATCTTTGTGTGTGTGTGTGTGTGTGTGTTAGTGTGTGTGTTAGTGTGTGTGTCGTAGTTTGTGTTAGTGTGTGTTAGTGTGTTAGTGTAGTGTGTTAGTGTGTGTTAGTGTGTGTGTGTANTAGTGTGTGTGTGTGTTAGTGTGAGGAGCGGTAGTGTAGTGGTTAACACGCTGCATTATAAACCTGACGAACCGGGTTCGATTCCCGCTCACGGCCAACACCGGTGACGATTATCTAAACCGGACCTGGGCCTCCCCTCGATCAACTCAGCCTCAAACGAGCAGTTGGCGCGATGCGTAAACATCGCCACTGGGGAGACAAAGGCAGTCGGACGTGGTTCTGGCCCACCCACCCCTCGTGTGCCGTGTCGCTCACAGCACTTGCCCCAACAGCATGGTAAGGCTATACGGGTGTCTTTGTGCCGGTATTTGTCATTGTGTACTCAGCATGTGCCTGTGTGCGTGCATGTGTATCTGTATTTTTCTTGTACAAGTGTGCGCACGCGTGGTTGTGTGTGTGTGTAGCAAAGTTTTATTTTTATTGATAGTGGGAGCGGTGGTGCAGTGGTCAGCGCTTTGCGCTACGAACCCGGTGACCCGAGTTCGAATCCCCGCTCACGACCGATGACATTGACGATTGTCTGAACCCGCAATGGGCCTCCCCCAAGGTCGACTCAGCCTCAAATGAGCACCTGGTGCGGTGAGTAAACAACAGCATTGGGGATACAAAGACGGCACATTTCTTATGATCACTGTTACATTGTTTTTATAGCATTATTTTAGTAATTTCTAGAAAGGTTTAGTTTAGCCCGATTTTTTTATTTAGTATAGAGTTATACTTAAAATGTTAATCTATATTGCATTATACTTGTTATTGTGATCTAACATTAAAATGGGATTTTTTTNGCACATTTTTGCACGCAGCATAAACAAATGATGCTTTTTCCGGAAGATTTCATTGATTTTGTGGGGATGTTTAAATTTTGCGTACAGTAAATTTCAAATGCATCTTGTAATTGTATTGTTTTTTAGTAGTTGCACCCGAATCAAGAGCCGAATGGCTCACAGGGTTAATTCCAAAGATATGAAACTGAAAATTGAAACAGAACGCGTGGTGCTGTCCACCCACCCCGCTCGTGCTGCGTGTCAGCCTCCTGAGGTGCTCGCTAACAGCACTTGCCCCAAGAAGTTGTTAGAGGCGATGGGGGGAGGGGCGTCTTTGTCTTTGTGGCGAACGGTGGCGCAGTGATAATTATTGACTACAAACCCGACCACCTGGATTCGATTCCCGGCGATGGTAAACTTTTAGATGGGAAGAATTAAAATCTCTGGGTCGATGTGCACATGTTTGGGTCTGATAATTGTTTTTTACCCTTTTATCTGGCAACAAAACTGACACCTTGTTTTACAAGGAGTCATGTTTGCATAGACCACAAAACCTGCACTCATAATGCAAACAAAAAACATAACTCTGATAATGTATGCACTGTCCTTGAAGTTGATTGGTCCACACACGAGACAGCTTTCCTTAGAGCCTAGTCTCACATGGGTTGGACAGATGACGCAAAAAGGCGCACAACTCAAAGGCAATGCACCATCAGAGTATGAGAGCTTGGGTAAGCATTTACACCACTGGTACCTCATTTGCCAGTAAAAAATATGATCATTGGTTTTTACCCTTTATCTGTCAACAAAACTGACACCTTTTTACGAGGAGTCATGTTTGCATAGTTTTGTTGCCATAAAAAGGGTAAAAACCAATTAGCATTTTTTTCACTGGCAAATGAGGTACCAATGGTGTAAATGTTTGAGTCTGTCTATCATTGTGTTGGTTTGTGCATGGGTCTGCGTGCCTTCGTATAAGTCTATGGGGTCTCTATGTGAGTCTATTGTTCTCTGAGTGAGCCTCTAGATCTCTGTGAGTCTATGGGTCTCTATTCGTGTCTATGGCTCTCTAAGTGAGTCTACGTGTCTATATGTGAGTCTACGGGTCTCTTTCTGAGTCTATGGGTCTCTATGTGAGTCTATTGGTCTCTATTTGAGTCTATGGTCTCTATGTGAGTCTACGTGTCTAAATATGAGTCTACGGGTCTCTATGTGAGTCTACGGGTCTCTTTGTGAGTCTATGGGTCTCTATGTAAGTCTATGGGTCTCTATTTGAGTCTATGGGTCTCTATGTGAGTCTACGTGTCTAAATATGAGTCTACGGGTCTCTGTGTGAGTCTATGGGTCTCTATGTGAGTCTATGGGTCTCTATGGGTTCNTGAGTCTATGGGTCTCTTTGTAAGTCTATGGGTCTCTATGTTAGTCTATGGGTCTCTCTTTGAGTCTATGGTCTCTATGTGAGTCTAGGTGTCTATATAAGAGTCTACGGGTCTCTGTGTGAGTCTACGGGTCTCTATGTGAGTCCACGTCTCTATATGTGAGTCAATAGGTCTTTATGCGATTCTATGGGTCTCGATATGTCAGTCTATGCGTCTCTACGTGAGTCTAAGGGTTTCTCTCTGTGTGTGAGTCTATGGGATATCTATGCGAGTCTATGGGTCTCGATATGTCAGTCTATGCGTCTCTACATGAGTCTAAGAGTTTCTCTCTCTGTGTGAAGGCCCCGTCTCATGGATGTCTGCAAACGTGGATTCGAACCCAGCCCCTCTCTACCCGTCGTGGGACCGGGTTAAATGCGTGGCCAGCACCACGCCGGACCGCCTTTGTCTCCCCAGTGGCGATGTTTACCCATCGCGCCAGGTGCTCATTTGAGGCTGAGTCGACCTAGGGAGGCCCAGGAACGGTTCAAATAATCCTCACCGGTCTTCTTGGTTCTTTCGGTAAAGTCACGTAGAAGGGAAGTAATAAAAAATAAAAATAAAACATAATCAAATAATAAATTAAATAATAGCATACTACGACGTTTCGATTGCAACACAAGCAATCATCATCAGGTATAAAAGAAAGATGATGATTGCTTGTGTTGCAATCCGCGAAGGCGGACATTTAATTATGAATGAACACGAGGTAGAGGCGCGGCCCTGCAATTGCCAATGTGTGTGCCAAACACTCCCACCTCCGATCGATGCATAAGCCAACAAATATATATTTGTTGCAATCGAAACGTCCTAGTATGCTATTATTTCATTTATTATTTTATCTTTATACGTGACTTTACCGAAAGAACCAAAGAGTAATCCCTGCAGTCACGAAAGCTCCAAAATTAAGATTCATAATAAAATAATTAGTATATTATTTTTATTATTATATTATTATGCTTTACTTTTATTATTTTATTACTTCCCTTCTACGTGATGACTTTACCGAAAGAACAAGAAGATGAATCCCTGCAGTCACGAAATCTTTAAATCGAAATCCTCACCGGTGTTAGCCGCGATCGGGAGATCGAAAACCCGGTCAATAAAGAAATCCGTCTTGCGAGAGGAACAATAGGACGTGGTGGGTGTTATTAAGCGAGGGATGAGAGTGATGATGTTCATCAATGATTGAAGGGATTAGGCGTTTTAAGGGCCGCGATGGCTGTACGCGTGAGCATTGTAGAATGATCGGAAAGAGAGAAACTAGGTTCAATCTTCAGCAGCCTTTTGTAACAAATTACTAATTTTATCTTTGCGTGTGTGTATATATACACGTGTGTGTGTGTGATTTTTATGGCCTCTTTGAGAGCCCATCTTCAAAGAGCAGGATGACGTCTAATTAATCAATGGGCGTGAGTCAAATCGTGCCTGGCATCGCCTTACCTGTTGTCGAATCGTGAGACTTGCAAAAGCCCACTCCCCCCCCCCGGGTATATGTGTGTGTCTTTCTTTGTGTGTGTCTGTGTGTCTGTGTGTCTTTGTGTGTGTCTGTGTGTCTTTGTGTGTCAGTGTCTGTGTGTGTATATGTGTGTGTGTCTTTGTGTGTGTCTGTGTGTCTTTGTGTGTGTCTTGTGTGTGTCAGTGTGTATCTGTGTGTGTATATGTGTGTGTCTTTGTGTGTGTGTGTCTGTGTGTCAGTGTGTATCTGTGTGTATCTGTGTGTATATGTGTGCGTGCCTTTGTGTGTGTGTCTGTGTGTGTGTCTTTGTGTGTGTCTTGTGTGTCTTTGTGTGTGTTTGTGTGTGTGTGGTCAGTGTTTATCTGTGTGTATATGTGTGTGTGTCTTTGTGTGTGTCTGTGTGTGTATATGTGTGTGTGTGTGTCTGTGTGTGTTTGTGTGTGTGTCAGTGTGTATCTGTGTGTGTGTCTTTGTGTGTGTGTGTCTGTGTGTGTCAGTGTGTATCTGTGTGTGTATATGTGTGTCTTTGTGTGTGTTTGTCTGTGTGTTGTGTGTGTGTTTGTGTGTCTTCGTGTGTGTGTATATGTGTGTGTGTCTTTGTGTGTGTCTGTATGTGTCAGTGTGTATCTGTGTGTGTATATGTGTGTCTTTGTGTGTGTGTGTATCTGTGTGTTTGTGTGTGTGTCTGTGTGTCTTTGTGTGGGTGTGTAAGGGTGTGTGTGTCTTTGTGTGTGTGTCTGTGTGTGTGTCTATGTGTGAGTCTGTGTGTGCGTGGGGAGCGGTGGTGTAGTAGTTAGCGCGCTGCGCTACGAACCTAGCGACCCTGGTTCGATTCCCGCTCACGGCCAACACCAGTGTCGATTACCTGAACCAGTCCCTGGACCTGCCCTAGTTCGACTCAGCCTCAAATGAGTACCCGGTGCGATGTGTAAACATCGTCACTAGGGAGACAAAGGCGGCCGGCGTGGTGCCGACCACCCACCCCCTCGTGTGCCGTGCCGGCCTTCTCGCTAACAGCACTTGCCCAACAGCCGGTGAAGGCTATACCGCTGGAAGGGAACCTTTGTCTTTGTCTTACGCGCGTGATTCGGAGGAGCGCGCGCGGTTTTTCCGCGGTTGGCCGATGGAGGCGCTCGAGCGAGTGACCTCGCAAGGGCCACTCGGTGACGGAAGTGTCCATGGCTCTGACCACACTTGTGATTGTTATGCTTGCGTGAGATTATGGTGGAGTGCGGTGTATGTGTGTGTGTTGCGCATGTGTGTGTCTGTCTGTCTGTGTGTAGCTGCACTACGAATCTGGCGACCCGGGTTCGATTCCCGCTCACGGCAAACACCACCGGTGACGATTATCTGAACCGGTCGTGGGCCTCCCCTAGGTCGACTCAGCCTCAAATGAGTACCTGGTGCGGTGTGTAAACGTCGCTACTAGGGAGACAAAGGCGGTCGGGTGTGGTGCTGGCCACCCACCCCCTCGTGTGCTGTGCCGGGCTTCATAGGCGCTTGCTAACAGCACTTGCCCCTACAGTCTGTTAAGGCTATACGGGGGTCTTTGTCTTTGTGTGTGTGTGGACCTCCCAAATAAAACATCATTGTCGGTTCGAAAAATTTAGGCTAGCCTGCCTACGATCGATCCATCCTGGGTGTAACCAGGCAGTTTCAGTTTTCAGTTTAATGTATTAGGTATAGCCCTGTGAGCCATTCGGCTCTTGAATCTGGTGCAACCGCAACAAACAAAAACATGAACAAGAAACATCTGAAAGTGACTACGCGCAACAGAAAAATCTAGGAAAAAACAGCAAAGTCTTACAAAAAAGCACCGTATATCAATGCTGTGTGCAAAAATCAAGTTGGATGCAAGTCTGGATTGTGTGAGGAGCTCACAAAGATTTGAAAGACCTGGACAAAGTCCCATCGGTGAGCTCCTCTGGCAGGCAAGGCTGCGTTGGCTGGGTCATGTAGCCCGCGTGCCCAGCCATGCCTAAACAGCTTATGTTCGGATCGAGGGGCTAGAGAAGAGATGGAGTGATGTGGTACAGGAGGACGTGGAGCTGAGTGGACTTGCCGATGACCGGTACCAGCGGTGTCAAGATCGGCCTCTGTGGAGGAGGCTCGTGAAGGACGCTGCACTGGGCAGTTGGAGGCAGTCGCCCTCCAGCAACAACGGAGGGCAGAGGAGCGACGCTCACAACAACGAGCGGAACGACGGGTGGATAAAACACGGCAAGTCGGCACGGTAGGAGGCATAGGTGGTGCAACGGCCAGTCATCTCGGTCAGTCGACCCATGCCCCAATAGTATGTGAGGCTATACGGGGATCTTTGTATTTTGTGTTTTTTGCAGCCGTTCCGGCCCATACGTGGGGAGCGGTGGCGTCTTGGTTCGTGCGCTGCGCTACGAACCCGGTGGCCCCGAGTTCGATTCCCGCTCACGGCCACTAACGCCGGTGACGATTATCTGAACCGGTCCTGAGCCTCCCCTAGGTCGTCAAATGAGTACCTGGTGCGATGTGTAACCATCGCCACTTGGGAGACAAAGGCGACCGGGTGTGGTATTGGCCACCCACCCACTCATGTGCCGTGCCGGCCTTCATAGGTGCTCGCGAACAGCACTTGCCCCAACAGTTTGTTAAGGCTATACGGGTGATCTTTGTCCTTAAATCTCACGGTATCTCATAGACGGCTTTGGAAACTTTCCACCGGTTTTATCGTCACACTCTCCAGCAAATTGAGTTCTCGAAAATGGGGCGATGTCAAAATCTGCAGGGCCAAACATTTAAAAATAAAATAAAACTCACTCAGGCTTAGTGCCCTGGTTTGCAGGCACAGACCTCTGACCAATTTACACCAACGCTCACTCATCCACTCACTAACTCACCGCGCTCACTCACTCACCAACTCGCTCACCCACACACACCCTTGCACCAGGGGCGGTTTCTTCATTAGGGCGATTGGGCGACGCACCACCAATGTCATTCAACCACAGAGTTACGCTAGCCGTCACTGTGCCTCTGGATATAGTCCAATCAGCGTCATGTCACGTTCTGTGGAGTACCGCCTCTTTTTGGGCGATTTCACTCCGGCTGAGAATCGCCCCAGTGGCCCCATAGACTTACATTTAAATGTTTTTTTTCGACCGGGGGCGCTCCAATGCATTCTCTATGGCTTCCGGGAGGGCAAGCCCTAACGTGCTTACGTCATCATACGTGCTAACGTCATCATACGCAAGCACGTTTCATCCAACAATATCATTTATCGCCACCGAGTGGAATCTTTAATAAAATAAACTTGAGTGGTTTGTTTTAATAGTGAGTATAGAAACAAACAAGATGTATTGTAAGAGTCACTTTATTTTTCATTAATATTAAAGAAGTGAAGTTGCCTTTACATGCTTAAGCTGTTAATTTATCCATTGCATGGGTGGACCTTATCCTTATCAATCATCCAGACATTTGCCCCCCCNTGAGAAATTTTGCAGGAGCCGCCACTGCCTTGCACATTCACCCACCACCGTGTGTGTGTGGGGGGAGGCCTCAATGCTCCGTATTCGCGCCCGTGACTTCATCCGTAACACGGGGCGCTGCTCGATCGTGAGACGTTTGGCCACGAATTCCGTGAAAACTGCAGAAGCCCCCACCCCGCCCCGGGAGAAAACCCACGGCGTTGACAGAGGGAGACACCCTCGACTGCCATCTCCTGGCTGCGACAACAACAATAACAACAATAACAACAACAACAGCATCAACAATAGCAAGAAGAACAACACCCGCCGTTCGACCGGAGTGGCAAGTTGTCAAAGTGGTGGGAGGGGGGGGGGGCACAGGTTGTGCATCTGCCGGTTATCTCAGTCAGTCAACACGTGGCATCTGGTGCCACGGTGGCGAGATGTTAACTACCTCGCCGGTATACATGAGGTCGTCGGGTCGATTTCGACGATAATGCATTAAAGTTGATGTCTGTGTCTCTCTCTCTCTAGCCGTGGTCGCGTGGATTTTTTTTTTCTCTGGGTCCTCTGGTTTTCCCCCGCCACATTTAGGATCGACATCATGCGTTTATTTGGCTGCTTTGGATTCCACCTGAAAAGCTGGGAACCTCTATAACTCAGGATCGACCTGCTGAGAAGAAAAGTCCAGGACGGTGCAGTCCTCTGTGAGAGCAGGAGATGCTCCTGTGCTATCTTGAAGAGGCAGCAGCGCAAATCTACCAAGGAAGGACTTGTGGCTGCACCTCAGAGCTCTACATCCTCCCTGACCTGTCCAGTGTGCCACAGAGAATCTCGGGCTCGGATTGGTCTATTCATCCATCTGCGCAATCATCAAAACCCAACAAATGACAAACGTGCCATGGTCATCATCAACTATGAGGACGAACAGAGAGAGGAGATGTGCTGCTATAAATTCCACACGATGATGAGCCACTTCGTTGACAATCATTTGTTTGGGCCAGGTCGCTTCTGAAAAAGAGCTACATAGCTCGGTGTGCCTCACCTGGAAAAATTAAAATAAAAGTTTCATTTAGTTTAGAGTTATGTAAATCGTGACACCTACACTTGCACTCATGGGGTAGCCCCAAGTCTGTATTCACTCACGCACTCACTCACTCACCAACCCCCCCACCCACTCACCCACCCACCAACCCACCCACCCACTCACCCACCCACCAACTCCCAACTCACTCACCCACTCACCCTTTGCTCACACATCCAACAACTCACCCACTCCCCCTCACTCACTCACCCACTTACTCACTCCACCTTCCACCAACTCACCCACTCCACCCTCACTCACCCACTCACCCACTTACTCACCCACTCACCAACTCACCCTTTGCTCACACATCCAACAACTCACCCACTCCCCTCTCACTCACTCACCCACTCACCACTTACTCACCCATCCACCAACTTACCCACTCCACCCTCACTCACTCACTCACCCACTCACCCACTTACTCACCCATCCACCAACTTACCCACCCACNCCCTCTCACTCACCCACTTACCGCCATCCACCAACTCACCCACTCTCCCTCACTCACCCACTTACCNACTCACTCAATAACCGCGTTTCACCACAAAGGCGTGTTGGCAGAGTGGGGGNCACAGGTGGTGCATCATATCAGTCAGTCAACCCGTGGCATCTGAGTCTGTTCCCGTGACCTCCTGCCAGCAGTGAGCCTCAAAGTGCACCTAGCGTGGCACAAGCGCCGTGGGTGTAAGTCACCGCCTCTTAGATGTTGTTGTGCGAGTATGTGAGTGGCTGTGTGAGTGGACGGGTGAGTGAAAGGTGAAGGATGGTGGAGTCGTGAGCGAGTGGGTGAGCGAGTGGGTGAGTGAGTGGGTGGGTGATGAGTGAGTGGGTGGGTGAGTGAGTGAGTGGGTGGGTGAGTGGGTGAACGGTGGTGAGTGGCGGGTGAGTGGGTGGGTGGGTGAGTGAGTGGNTGAGTGAGTGGGTAGTGGGTAGTGAGTGGTGGTGAGTGGGTGAGTNGGTGAGCGAGCGGTNAGTGAGTGGGTNAGTGAGTGAGTNGTGAGTGGTGAGTGAGTGNTGGTGAGTGAGTGGTGGTGTGTGAGTGGGTGAGCGAGTGGGTGAGTGAGTGGGTGGTGAGTGGGTGAATGAGTGTGTGGGTGAGTGGGTGAGTGCGTAGATGAACAAATGGGTGATTCGGTGGTGAGTGAGCGAGCGGGTGAGTGAGTGGGTGAGTGTGGGGCTGAGTAAGTCGGTGATCTAATGAATGAATGGTGAGCGAGTGCGTGAGTGGGTGGCTGAGTGAGTGGGTGGGTTATACGTGAGTGGGCGAACGAGTGGGCGAGTGAGTGGGTAAGTGACCGAGTAGGTGAGCGAGTGGGTGGGTGAGTGAGTCGGTGAGTGAGCGAGTGGGTAAGTGGGTGAGTGAGCGAGTGGGTGAGTGAGTGAGTGAGTGGGTGAGTGAGTGGGTTAGTGAGTGANGGTGAGTGAGTGAGTGCATTGACAAATTTTGATACTCCAACTGATCCTCCTACTGTTGTGGAGTGACTCATGCAGCCAGCTATGGCTGCAGGGTCTGGTGGTTGTTTAGTCGTTTATTGTGAAATTTCGGTCACAGTTCCTATGATCACTGTTACATTGCTTTTATGGCTTTATTTTTGGTGATTTCGAAAATGTTTTTTGGCCATGTTTGTTGTAGTACGGAGTTAGAATGATGGCTGTAATCTAAGTTGTCTTGTGGTTGTTTGTTGTTTGACTTGCATCCCACTGGGATTTTTGCACAGAGCGTTGGTGTACGGTGCTTTTTTCTGGATGATTTTTTGCAGTTTTTTCCTGGATTTTTCTGTTTGCGCGTAGTCACTTTTAGATGTTTTCATGTTCATTTTTGTTTTTTGTTTGTTGCGGTTGCACCCGATTCAAGAGCCGAATGGCTCACAGACACTATACCAAATAAACAAAATGAAACTGAGTGGGTGCCCTTTGCAAGGCGGAGAGAAATGTGCAACCCAGAAAACACATTTTCCTCCTTGTCCAAACCGCTCCCAATGAGCTGTCACGCACCCATCACGCTAAGCCGGCGCCTATGTAGTCCAATATCCACCCTACGCTCTCTCACACACACACGATAAATAACAAAGACAAAGATCCCCGTGTAGCCTTTTACAGACTTTTGGGGCAAGTGCTGATAACGAGCTGGACCAATGAAGGCCAGCACGGCACACGAGGGGAGGGGGAGGGGGTAGGTGGCCAGCACCACGCCTGGCCGCCTTTGTCTCCTGATTTAAGGCTTAGTCGACCTAAGGGAGGCGCAGGACCGGTTAATAAAATCGTCACTGGCGTTGGCTGTGAGCGGGAATCGAACCTGGGTCGCATGGTTCATAGCGCAGCTCACAAACCACTACACTACCGCTCCCACACACACAATAACAACAACCGCCATTCGTCACTAAGTGGTGGTGACGTCACCACGACGCTTGTGCCAGGCTATGTGCACCATGAGGCCACGTTAAGTGTCCAACGCCCGCTGGCAGGAGGTCACGGGGCAGACCCAGGTGCCACAGGTCGACTTACTGAGACGACTGGCTGATGCACCACCTGTGCCTCCTACAGTGCAAACTTGCTGTGCTTTAGCCACCCGTTGTTGTGAGCATCGCTCCTCCACCCACCGTTGTTGTTGGAGGGCGACTGCCTCCAACTGCCCAGTAGCGTCATTCACGAGCCTTCTCTACAGATGCCGATCTTGACACCGCTGGTACCAGTCATCGGCAAGTCCACTCAGCTCCACGTCTCCTGTACCACATCACTCCATCTTTTCTCTAGCCCGTGCCGCGCCCGTTTAGCCCCCTCTATCCGGCCGAACAAAAGCTGTTTAGGCATGCGGTGGCTGGGCATGCGGGCTACATGACCCAGCCAACGCAGCCTTGCCTGCCGGAGTAACTCACCGATAGGACTTTGTCCACATCTTTCAAGGATTTGTGAGCTCCTCACACAATCCAGCCTGGTTAAACCCAGGACGGATCGTAGGCAGGCCAGCCTAAATGTTTCTAGCCGGCGAAGATGCTCCATTAGGGGGTCCACGTTTCGCAAGTATACAGAATTACGGTGGCCGAGAAGACCTAAAACATCGTGCGGAGCTATAGACCAGGAAGCTTTCACGCAGTGGTACGCAACCGATGAAAAGATATTGCCGCTCGACCGATTTGGAGTGAGACCTCTGCTGTCATACCGGAGCTGGTCATGAGCACATTGCTCAGGTATGGGAAACTCTCCAGTCTCTCCACAACTGCCCCCTTACCAATTGGGAGTTGTGGGGTGGAGTGTCCGATGTTACAAAATATCCAGGCAGGTGCTTAGTTTTGGTGGGTCTGATGGTAAGGCCCCACCTCTTAGTGGCACGCTCCAGTTTCAGCAGCAGCAGCATCTCCAACTCCTCCTCTGAGTGAGCAGCAACTACCAGATCATTGGCATACATAACATGGTTGAGCAATAGGGAGCCATCCCTTGACCGCACCCGGGCATCGATCAGCCTCCCATTGTATCTGTACCAGAAGGAAATTCCTCTGGTACAGCCATCGAATGCTTCATGAACGACGTGGTCGAAATGGAGAGCCAGGGGACATCCCTGTCACACCCCAAGGTGAACAGGGATTGGCTCCGACTCTCGGCCACGTAGCTTTACCCGGGCCCGCTCACCATCATGAAGGTCCTTAATGATCGTGAGCAGAGGGTCAGGGACTCTGAAAGCACAAAGAATAACATATAGCCCACGCCTACTGATAGTATAATAGGCCTTGACCAGGTCAATAAAGCAGAGATGTAGGTTTGTTGGAATTCCTACACCTCTGCTGTAACAGACAGACATAAAATATGGCATCTGTGCTGGACCGCTCTTTCCTGAAACCTTATTGGGGCTCCGTAAGCCTCTCCTCAACGTGCCTGGCAAGGCGATGTTGAATAATCCTTGCCAGGACCATTCCCGGCACACTGAGGAGTGGGATGCCACTGTAGTTGTTACAGTCTGTGCGGTCCCACTTCTTAAAAAGGGGGACCACCAGGGCATCCTCTGCCTGTATCCCTCCATGAATGCTCATCTTAGGTTGGCAGTCTCCTGCCCGAGTAGAGGACTGTCCACCCCTCATGGTGGCAGAAGCCAGAGCCGGACCACCAGACCATCTGAATACCACAGAAATACAGGCAGTCACGGTCCAGCTCCTGACAGAGGAGTGGCAGCCTCTCCTCCGCAGTGAAGTGTTCGAACATTCCACGTGGCCACACGAAGTGGTTTTTTGTTGTTTCTGGAGGAGCCCCGAGGATTCAATCTCCTGGCTCCGCAAAATTGGAGTTGGCCGGGATACGTCATAGACGCCTGTTCCCCCGGGGCATCCGGCACAAGCTTAATTAGATATTTTAGACGTGGTTTTGTGGTAATTAATTGAAGGTGGAGGGGTTACCAGCCCCTCGTACCCGTCCAGAGCCCGCATTTGGCGGCTGTGGTGGTTACAAACTCATTGAGGGGAATGGCCAATCGGAATTGGCCCTCCCCCCTACGGCGCTGCTCACCACACCGTTGCCGTCCGACACTAACGAGAAAGTAGGGGGTTGTTTTTGCCGGACCACACACATACACACACACACTATACACCCACTAACACACACACTCACAATATCCACCCACTCACAGACACAATATCCACCACACTCACACACACTCACACAATATCCACCCCACTCACTCACACACTCACACAATATCCACCCCACTCACTCAATCACACAATATTCACCACACTCACGCACATAATATCCAGCACACACACACAATACATCCCACACACTCACACAATATCCACCCCACACACATACTATACACCACACACATACACAATATTCACCCGCTAACACACACACAATATCCACCATACACACACACTATCCAGCACACACACACACAAACTATACACCCCACACACACAGACAATATCCACCCCACTCACACACACTCACACAATATCCACCCACTCACTCACACACAATATCCACCCCACTCACTCACACATTCACACAATATCCACCCCACTCACACACTCACACAATATCCACCACACTCACGCACACAATATCCAGCACACACACACACNAACTATACACCCCACACACACACAGACAATATCCACCCGGCTAACACACACCACACACTATATTCGAGCGAAGGTTTTTTTTCTTCTACTTCTTCTAAAGACACGAATGAGTCTCCCTGGGTAGGCGCGTCTTGTTTATAAGCAATGCAAAAAAAAATTGCTTCCTTTAAGCACACACACTCCTCCCCTTGGCCGCCCATGAATATCAAGTCTGGGATTAGATCCGGCACTCAAATCTACCTTGGCTACTGGGCCGCCTCCCTGCGTGCATCAGGGGAGTTTATAATGGCAGTGTCAGGCACCCTGAGATCTTGGGGTTGAGTGCTGCGTCTGGGTGTCTCTCTCCCTCCCTCCTCCTCTCTCTCTCCGTGTCTGTCTGAGTGTTCGTCTGTCTCCGCGCGTTATGTGGCTCATCATCACGGCTCTGTCAGATACATTGAGGTTAGTCACTGCTTGTTGACTTAAGGGGTTGTTGAGCCCTGGGTCGATCGGTGGATTGATATAGAGGATCATAATGTAGGTGAGTAACTCGATAGGATCAAGGTTTTTAATCCTTTATATTAAGCTCACTTGCTTGCTTGCGCGCTTACGACCGTGCAAATTTTCGGTCGTTTTTAACCCACTTCCGTGATCCAATCGAGCTGACATTTTGCACACAGACTCGTTGTGCGTGACAATTGATTTTCGTGTATTTTTTTCTCCAAAATTTTACACTTTTTAGGAAAAAATAATATTTAATTACCAATTGCTTAATGGTGGCAGGCAATCATCTGACCCATAGGTGGCAGCCATCTCAAGCCAGAAGACGAGAGGACTCTAGCCGCCCCTTTCAAATACCAATGTGGGCTGGGTTGTGGCCCATTGAACACGCATATAAAGGATTTATAGTGAAAANCTTTGTTTTTACGGGTTAATTTTTAGTAGGATAGGTGAGTGGGTAGGCAGGCAGGCAGGTATCGATATGTATATATTAACAGAGGCGAGGTGATCGGTATATTACTAATATAGTTGAGTAGATGGGGAGCAATAGATGTTTTCAGTGGGATAGGTGAGTGGGTCGGCAGGCAGGTAGGTGGATAGGTAGGCAAATATCAATATAAGTGAGTAGATAGGTAAGAAAAGAGGTTTTCAGACGGATCGCTGAGTGGGCAGGCATGTAGGCAGGCAGGCAGTTAGGCATACAGGTAGATAGGTGAATAGAAAGGTATGTACTAATATAAGTGAGTAGATAGGTTAGAACAGTGTTCTTTCAATGCACAGGTGAATAGTCAGGCAGGCGGTTAGGCAGGCAGGCTGGTGATTACAAAGGTGTATTAATATAGGTGAGTAAACAGGTAAATATTGGTAAAAGTGAGTCGATAGATTTAAAATTAATATAGATTTGAAGTTTTCGTGACTGCAAGGATCGATACTCTTTGGTTCTTTCGGTAAAGTCACGTAGGTGAAGAAAAAATAACAAAAAATTAATTAATTTTTTTCATTTTTATTTTATTTTTATTTAATTTTTATGTTATATTTATTTATTTTTATTTATTTTTATGTTATTTTTATTTTATTTTATTCACCTACGTGACTTTACCGAAAGCACCAAAGAGTATATATTAATAAAGCTGAGTAGACAGTTACGAAGAGAGGTTTTCACATGGATATGTGAGTGGCCGTGCAGGTATGTAGTACAGACATGCTGTTGATAGAAAAGTGCATTTAAAATAGGTGAGTAGATGGGTAACGAGTGATGTTTGCAGATGGATTGGCGAGTGGGCAAGCAGGTCTGTCGGCTGGCAGGCGAGCAGGCGAGCGTGGTTTTTTTTACCGGTGGATGATGGAACGTAAAGGGCCTTAGGAAGTGTTCGCCGTTCACGCAACCACGCACGGCTACACCGCGCGCACTTCAGGAGCACGCGGAGGAAGGAGGAGGGGGAGGGATGAGGGAGGAGGGAGTCCGTGGCGTCTAGCGATTAATTGATTCATTAAATCGACGACCCGTCGCTTCCTTAACGCAACGCGTGCTCTGCAAGGGCCTCTCTGAGCAGCCCTAGAGGGGGGGCCTTAAAAGCCACCCCCCCTCCCACCGCTGCCTGCGGAAAAAGATGTTTTTTTTTGTAACCGATCCCATATTTGTAACCTTATATGCTTCATATTCTTAAGTTTTTTCGGTAAAGTCACGTAGGTAAAAAAATTATAATTAATAAAATTAATAATTATTAATTTAAATTTTTTTTACCTACGTGCTTCATATTCTTAGGTTTTTTCGGTAAAGCACGTAGGTAAAAATAATAAAATTAATAATTATAAAAAAATTACCTACAAAAATTTTAATTAATAAAATTAATAATTATTACTTTTTTTTACCTACGTGACTTTACCGAAAAAACCCTAAGAATATGAATCCTTGCAGTCACGAAAGCTTCAAATCTAGAACTTAAACGCTTCATTTATATCTGTTTTTTGAGTTGTTTTTAGTGAGCTGCCAAACATTGTCGCAATTTTTACACGGCTGTCGGTTTTCTTGTTGTTGTTGTTCCTGCGGGTATTTTGTTCGTCGTTAAAATGTGTGGGGGTGTCACGGTGGCTGGGAGATGTTGACGACCTCGCCTGCTATGCGGTAGGTCCGTGGGTTCGATACCGACCCTGGCCGCCTGTTTGTATAATTGTAGTTTGAGTGTTCTCACCGTGGTCTCGTGGACCTTTCCCTGGTCGTGCGCGTTTAGAGTATTTGTCCGCTATGAATGCCCAAGTGAGAAGCCACTTCGTTGAGCTATCATCAGTGGCGAGGTCGATTCTGGAAAAGATCTGCAAAAGTTGAAATGGACTTCGCCTGGTTAATTACTTAATAGTTCAGTTTAGATTTCGATTTAAAGCTTTCGTGACCGCAGGGATTCATCTTCTTGTTCTTTCGGTAAAGTCACGTAGAATTGAAATAATAAAATAAAAATAATAAAACATAATACAATAATTCTCACGACGTTTCGGACACAACGCAAGTAGCCGTCCTCAGGCGGAGAACAGGTCTGTCGAGGAGACAGAGTCTGAATGACAAGCCCCAGGCTTGGAGCGAATATTAAGCTGGGATGGAGGGCGCGAAGAGGCCTTGACAAAATAATTTGCATATTATTTCAATTCTACGTGACTTTACCGAAAGAACCAAGAGATGAATCCCTGCGTCACGAAAGCTTCAAATCGAAATCTTTATCTTTGTTTGTAGGAATGTGTGTGTGTGTGTAGGTCGACGCAGCCTCAAATGAGTAGACTGGTGCGGTGTGTAAAACATCACCGCTAGGAAGACAAAGGCGGCCGGGCGTGGTGCCGGTCACCCACCCCCCTCGTGTGCACAGTGCCACGGTCCTCATCGGCAACAAACAGGCACTTGTCCCCGACATTCTGTCAAAGGCTACACGGGGACCTTGTCTTTGGGAAGGGGTTTGGTTTGGTGGGTGGAGGAGGGGGGGTAGGTGGGTGGGAGAAGGGAGGGAGGGTGGGTCGGTGGGGGAGATGGGGAAAATTGGGAGGAGGCTGAGGGAGGGTAGACCCCAGAGGGGAGGTAATACACGTTGCTAATGTTTCAGAGGCTCTGGATTCACACGGCGTTCAGGTATCCTCGAGCCATTACTGCAGTCTCGAGTCTCGCACGCACAACAGACAAAGGTCCCCGTGTGGCCTCGAGTAGACTGTTGGGGCAAGTGCTGTTGGTTTGAAACAACGCAGTACCCGCTGTACAGCTACAAAGACAAAGGCCCACTCATATAGCCTCTAACAGGCTTTTGGGGCAAGTGCTGTTAGCGAGTAGCAGCTATGAGGGTGTGCGTGGCCAACACCACGCCCGGCCGCCTTTGTCTCACAATTGGCGATGTTTTTACACAAAGAACCAGGCTGAGTTGACCTAGGGGAGGCCCAGGACCGGTTCAGATAATCGTCACCCGTGTTGGCCGTGAGAGGGAATCGAACTCCGGGTCCGTGGCGCTAACTACTGTGCCACCACTCCCGCACCACTCCCACACATGCACTCAGCCACACACACACTCACACACATATACACAAAGCCGCACACACACTCACATATACACAAAGCCACAACCAATCTAACATATACACAAATCCACACACACAGAACAAATATACACAAAGCCACACACACTCACATATATACAAAGCCACACACAAACTCACATATACACAAAGCCACATTAACAATCACATATCCACAAAGCCACACAACATACACAGAGCCGCACACACAGTCACATATACGCAAAGCCACACACATTAATATATACACAAAGCCACAAACAGACATATACGCAAAGCCAGACACAAACTCACACACATATATACAAAGCCACACACGGACGAGCAAATATGCACAGACACACACACACTACCATATACACAAAGCCACACAAACATATACACAAAGCCACACACACATATATACACAAAGCCACACACACACTTACACACATACAAAAAGCCACACACACACTCACACACATATACACAAAGCCACATACACATATATACACAAAGCCACACACACACTTACACACATACACACAAATCCACACACGTACACACATATACATAAAGCCACACACACATATACACAAAGCCACACACACACTCACACACGTATACACAAAGCCACACACACACTCACATATATACAAAGCCACACACGCACACTTACACACATATACACAAAGCAACACACACACTCACACACATATACACAACGCCGCACACACACACTTACACAAGCCACATACACATATGCACAAAGCCACACACACTCACACACATATACACAAAGCCACACACACACTCACACAGGTATACACAAACCCACACAAACGCACTCACACATATATACACAAAGCCACACACACTCACACACATATACACAAAGCCACGCATACATAAACAAGGAATACAAAGAAAAATATCCCCCGTAGGGCCTTTGGGCAAGTACTGTTAGCGAGCAGCACCTATGAAGGCCGGCACACGAGGGGGTGGGTGGAAGAGCACCACGCCCGACCGCCTTTGTCTTCCCAGTGGCGATGCTTACTACACACCGCGCCAGGTGACTCATTCGAGGCTGAGTCGACCTAGGGAGGCCCAGGACCGGTTTAGATAATCGTCACTGGTGTTTGCCGTGAGGGGAATCGAACCCGGGTCGCCATGTTCGTAGTGCAGCGCGCTAACCGCTACACCACCGCTCCCCACTGCACAGCACGCACACACACACGGACACACACGCACAGACACGCACACACACACACACGGACACACACACGAACAGACACGGACACACACATACACGCAGACACGCACACACACACACGCACAGACACACACACGCACAGACACACGGACACACGGACACACACGCACGCGCGACCAGCCCACGCCATGCGTAATTTGTAATCATTTCTACATCCAATACCCAGGCACCCCCCCCCAACATAGCACCACCCCCCCATCTCTCCCCACCCCCCCCACCGCCCTCCTGCCCCCCACTTATCCAACTCAGCCTAACCAGGGCAGGCAGACGCAGCATTAGCGCGCCTCTTGCTATCGATTATCTGCCAGCAAATGTCTCAGGCGTGCAGTTGGGGCCCCGGGACAAACGCACACGGGACGAGTGGGGGGGGGGGGCTGTTGGTGGGGGCTGTTGGTGGGGGGGGGGATGGGCCTGGAGGGGGCGGGGTGGGGGTAAGGGTGGGAGGAGCGGTGGCGCAGTGGTTAGCGCGATGCGTCATCCGGAACTCGGCTATGACCAGAGTTCGATTCCCGTTAACGGCCATCAATACCCAATACCCGTGAAGATTAAAATGTTGTTGTTGTGAGGTTGTTGTGAGTGTGTTGTTGTTGTTGTTGTGAGTTTGTTGTTGTTGTGAATAGGTTGTTGTGAGTTTGTTGTTTTTGTGAGTTTGTTGTTGTTGTTGTGAGTAGGTTGTTGTGAGTTTGTTTTTGTGAGATTGTTGTTGTGGTGAGTTTGTTGTTGTGCGTTTGTTGTTGTTGTTGTTGTTTGAGAGTTCCCTCCGCCACACCACGCCGACTGTCTTGGGTTGTGGTCTGTGGGTCTCTATGGTTCTCTATGTAACTCCACGGATCTCTATGTAACTCCACGGATCTCTATGTAACTCCACGGGTCTCCATGCAACTCTATGCATCTCTATGTAACTCTACGTAACTCTATGGATCGCTATGCGACTCTATGAGTCTCTATGCAACTGTTCCAGAGCTGCTCAGCTCATTGGGGAACTCGCCAAACTAAGTGCAGTACTTCAAGTGCTCTGCAGTATCTTCTTGGTTTTTTCGGTAAAGTCACGTAGAAGGGAAGTAATAAAATAAGAAGAATAAAACATAATAAAATAATTCTCACGACGTTTCGGCTACAACGCAAGCAGCCGTCTTCAGGTGAAGAATGAGACACTGCCAAGCTAGGAGCTTATATATAAGCTGGGTTGGGGGTGTAAGAAGAGCGCCTTAACAAAAGAATGTGCATATCAAGAGGAATTTAGCATATTCATGGGAAATGCGTAGGAGGTGGGCGGGGGGGTTTCAAAGTCATATTATGCCCATGCATTATGCAGGATCAGCAGCTCCAAAGGGAGGGGGCAGGGGTAGCATTAACAAAGGGAGGGAATTTTTACTAGTATGTAGAAGCAATGAAACATGTGCAGTACTTCAAGTACTCCGCAATCTTTGAGTCCGAGTTGTACGATGTCGCAGAAACCTCGCCTGGTCGTCACGATCAGGTTTGAGTGCCGCTACAACACACGTAGAAGAGTATTTGCCGGGGTTGGAGGTCTGCAAACCAAACCAACAAGATGAGAAAATAAAAAAAATTTCGGTAAAACAAAACAAAAAAACAACATATTCTTGGTTCTTTCGGTAAAGCCACGTAGAAGGGAAATTATTAAATAATAAAGTTAATCTATACAAATTCTCACAACGTTTCGATTGCAACACAAGCAATCATTATCGGTGTGAAAACCACAGCAAGACAATTTGTTGTGGAGTTTTATTACTTTATTATTTCCCTTCTACGTGACTTTACCGAAAGAACCAAGAATATGGTGTTTTTTTGTTTTGAAATATTTTTTTATTTTCTCATCTTATTGGTTTGGTTGAATCTCTGCAGTCACGAAAGCTTTAAATCGCTTCAAGAGGCCACAATGCACTGTGGGTTGATACGAGACGGTGGTGGTCCCTTGATGTCTAACGCTCACACAATAGTGGGTTTTTGGGGGGGTTATATCACGTAAATGTATAAATGTGTCGTTAAAACCCGCCACCACCCGACACAGACAACTAATAAGGGTTGTCACGTAAACAGAACGTGGCCAATTCGTTACTAGGACAGTTCATACCACGCGGCTGTGGAGCCACGTGGTAAACTTTACTTCCATGGTGAACTGAACGTCCATGGTGAACTGAACTTTTATGGTAAACTGGACTTTCACAGTGACCATGATAAGCTGGACTTTTATGGTGAACTGGACTTTTATGGTGAACTAGACATCCATGGTGAACCAGACTTCCATGGTAAACGGGACTTCCATGGTGAACTGGACATCCATGGTGAACTAGACTTCCATGGTAAACGGGACTTCCATGGTGAACTGGACATCCATGGTGAACTAGACTTCCATGGTAAACGGACTTCCATGGTGAACTGGACATCCATGGTAAACTAGACTTCCATGGTAAACGGGACTTCCATGGTGAACTGGACATCCATGGTAAACTAGACTTCCATGGTAAACGGGACTTCCATGGTGAACTGGACATCCATGGTGAACTAGACTTCCATGGTAAACGGGACTTCCATGGTGAACTGGACATCCATGGTAAACTAGACTTCCATGGTAAACGGGACTTCCATGGTGAACTGGACATCCATGGTAAACTAGACTTCCATGGTAAACGGGACTTCCATGGTGAACTGGACATCCATGGTGAACTAGACTTCCATGGTAAACGGGACTTCCATGGTGAACTGGACATCCATGGTAAACTGGACTTCCATGATTATTGGACATCCATTGTGAACTGGACTTCCATGGTAAACTGAACTCCCATAATAAACTGGACTTCCGTGGTGAACTGGACTTCCGTGAACTGGACTTCCGTGGTGAACTGGACTTCCATGGTGAACCGGACTTGCGCGGTCAGGGATCGGCAACCAACACGACAAGAAGAACCACAGTGACCACCGCCGTTCCTTCAAGAGGCTCCGCGCGGGATGCCGACCCCTGTCCCGTACCCAGAGCCACCCACAACGACTCAGACGGACCTACGACCTCTCTCCTCCCTCGACCTTCCAACGCGACCACAATAGCTCCATTAATAACATGACTCGCATTCCCACCACCGCCACTGCACACATACACACACGCTGACAAAGGTCCCCCGTGTTGCCTGCACGCATTGTCGGGGCAAACAACACGGATTCCCCTACCCTCACCCCCGTGTGGCATGGACAGACTGCTGAGCACCTATGAAGGACTTGGAGGGCACACGAGGTGATGGGTGGTCAACGCCACGCCCGTGCAGGGCCGCCTTTGTCTCCCCAAGTGGCGACGTTTACACACCGCACCAGGTACTCATTTGAGGCTGAGTCGACCTAGACCGGTGCAGATGATCGTGGGTGGTGATGCGTGAGGAACGGGAATCGAACTTGGGGTCATCGCCGAGTTCGTAGCGCGGCGTGGCACTACCCGCTACACTACCGCTCAACCCCCACACAAAGACAAAGATCCCCCGTATAGCCTGTAACAGACTGTAGGGGCAAGTGCTGTTAGCGAGCACCTATGAAGGCCGGCACGGCACACGAGGGAGCGAGTGGCCAACCTCCCCAACGCCCGGCCGCCTTTGTCTCCCCAGCGGCGATGTTTACACATCACACCGGGTACTCATTTATGGCTGAGTCGACTTACGGGAGGCCCAATGACCGGTTCAGATAATCGTCACCCGTGTCGTCCATGAGCGGGAATCTAACTCGGGTCACCGGGTTCGAAACGCAGTGCGCTAACCGCTACGCCACCGCTCCCCCCCCCCCCCACAGACACACAGACAGACAGACATGTCATTGTAACCCCCCTCTCTTTGCCTAGAGGGGGGGTGGTTACAGGGGCAGTCAACGTGTCCCTAAGAAAGCGCTGCTGCTGCTGCTGCAAGGAAGAGCTGAGTCCCCACCCCCCCCAGCTCCTCACCCCCCACTCCGTCTCCTCGTTCACTCCCCATCACGGGACCCCAGCGCGCGGTGAACGAGCATGACGGGGGTTGGTGGACGACGTATTGATTATGTGACACGGCGTGTGGTGGTGCAGAGAGTGTGAGAGACGTGTATACACGCACTCGCACGCATGCACACACACTCACGCACACACACACGCATACGCACACACACACACGCTCACGCGCGCACACTCACGCATACGCACACGCACTCATACGCACACACACGCACACACACGCACACACACTCACGCACGCACACTCATACGCACACGCACTCACACCCACTCACACACACTCACGCACACACTCATACACACTCACGCATACAAAGACAAAGACAAAGATCCCCCGTATAGCCTGAACAGACTGTAGGGGCAAGTGCTGTTAGCGAGCACCTACACGCATACGCACACACACTCACACGCACTCACGCATACGCACACACAGTCACGCACACACTCACGCATACGCACACACACACTCATACGCACACACTCACGCACACTCACGCATACGCACTCACGCATACGCACACATACGCACACACTCACGCACACTCACGCATACGCACAAACACTCACGCACACACACACTCACGCGCGCACTCACGCATACGCACACACACTCACGCGCACACACACTCACGCATACACAAACACACACTCACGCTCACTAACACTCACGCATACAACAACAACCGCCATTCGCCACTAAGTGGCGGTGACGTCACCACGACGCCTGTGCCAGGCTACGTGCACCTTGAGGCCAAGTGAAGTGTCAAACGCCCGCTGGTAGGAGGTCACGGGGCAGACCCAGGTGCCACAGGTCGTCTGACTGAGACGACTGGCTGGTGCACCACCTGTGTGCCCCTACTGTGCCAACTTGCTGTGCTTTAGCCACCCGGCGCTCTGCTCGTTGTTGTGAGCATCGCTCCACCCCCTCCGTTGTTGTTGGAGGGCGACTGCCTTCAACTGCCCAGTAGCAGCGTCCTTCACGAGTCTCCTCCACAGAGGCCGATCTTGATACCGCTGGTACCAGTCATCGGTAAGTCCACTCAGTTACTCATCCTCCAGTACCACATCACTCCGTGGCGCGCCCATTTAGCCCCCTCGATCCGGCCGAACAAAAGCTGTTTAGGCATGCGGTGGCTGGGCATGCGGGCTACATGACCCAGCCAATGCAGCCTTGCCTGCCGGAGGATCTCACCGATGGGACTTTGTCCAGATCTTTCAAGGACTTGTGAGCCCCTCACACAATCCAGCCTATTTAATCCCAGGATGGATCGTAGGCAGGCCAGCATAATTGTTTCTAACCGGAAAAGATGCTCCATGAGGGGGGTCCACGTTTCGCAAGCGCAGAGAAGAGATGGAAAGACTGTGGCCGAGAAGACCTGAAGCTTCGTTCTGAGCGACAGACCAGGTAGCTTCCACACAGCGTTATGCTACCAACGAAAAGATAATGCTGCTCGACTGATTCGGAGTGAGACCTCTGCTGTCAAACCGGAGCTGGTCATGAGCACACTGCCCAGGTATGGGAAACTCTCCACTCTCTCCACAACTGCCCCATCACCAATTGGAAGTTGTGGTGTTGGAGTGTCCGATGGTACAAAATACCCAGACAGGTGCTTAGTTTTGGTGGGCTGATGGTAAGTCCCCAACTCTTTGTGGCAAGCTCCAGGTTCAGAAGCAGCGCTTCGAACTCCTCCTCTGAGTGAGCAGTAATGACGAGATCATCGACATACATAACATGGTTGAGCAATAGGGAGCCATCCCTTGACCGCACCGGGCATCGATAAGTCTCCCATTATATCTGTACCAAATTGAAATTCCCCCGGTACAGCTATTGAAGGTTTCACGAACTAAGTGATCGAAATAGATGTTAAATAATGTGGGAGCCAGAGGACATCTCTGTCGCACCCCAAAGTGAACAGGGAATGGCTCCGACTCCCGGCCACGTAGTTTTACCCGGGCCCGCTCACCGTCATAATGATCGTGAGCAGAGGGTCAGGGACTCCGAAAGCACGAAGAACAACCCAGAGTCTAGGACTATTGATGGTATCATAGAATTTGACCAGGTTAATAAAGCAGAGATGGAGGTCTTGTTGGAATTCCCTACACCTCAGCTGTAGCAGACGGACAGAAAATACGACATATGTGCAGGACCGCCCCTTCCTGAAACCGCATTGGGGCTCTGCAAGCCTCTCCTCAGCGTGCCTAGTAAGGCGATGTTGAATAATCCTTGCCAGGACCTTTCCCGGCACACTGAGGAGTGAGATGCCTCTGTAGTTGTTACAGTCTGTGCGGTCCCCCTTCTTGAAGAGGGGGACCACCAGGGCATCCTTCCAATCCTGAGGAACCCGTCAGTGGTCCCGACTGTTGTTATGATGTCATATAGGGCAGTTTGTGCACAAACGCCACCCTCTCTGAGCATTTCGCTTGGGAGATCATCTCTGCCCGGTGCCTTTCCTGGTCTCAGGCTCTGGATCGCCTTCAGTACTTCCTCAACGGATGGCACCTCCGCCAGCCACTCACAGGGGGTGACATCTTCTTCCAATATTTGAGGCACCGCAGCCTCAGCAGGGTCATCCCCACTTTGTGCCACGATGTTTTCCAGGCTGAGGGATTTCCCCTCCCCAGGAACTCACAGAATGCCCAGCAAATCTGCAAACCTATTCCTTGGGGTCGGAGATTGGATCACCGTTCTTTCCCCTGAGTGCGAGTGAGTGTGTGTGCATTACCTCCTGTACCTAGCCTGGCACAGCAGTCAACCCATGGCACCTGGGTCTGTCCCGTGACCTGTACCTAGCCTGGCACAGCAGTCAACCCATGGCACCTGGGTCTGTCCCGTGACCTGTACCTAGCCTGCACAGCAGTCAACCCATGGCACCTGGGTCTGTCCCGTGACCTGTACCTAGCCTGCACAGCAGTCAACCCATGGCACCTGGGTTTAACCTGTCACCTCCTGTACCGAGCCTGGCACAGCAGTCAACCCATGACATCTGGGTCTGTCCCGTGACCTCCTGTACCTAGCCTGGCACAGCAGTCAACCCATGGCACCTGGGTCTGTCCCGTAAACTTCACCTGCACCTAGCCTGGCACAGCAGTCAACCCATAGCACCTGGGTCCGTCCCGTGACCTCCTGTACCTTCACGTGGCGTCAAAGTGAACCTGGCCTGGCACAAGCGCCGTGGTGACGTCACCGCCACTTATCAGTGAACGGCGTTTGTTATTGTTGTTGCTGTTCTTGTTGCTGTTGTTGTTGTATACGTGCCGGGGAGCGGTCTTGTAGCGGTGAGCGCACTGCGCCATGAACCCGACCGCGACCCGAGACTCGATTCCCCGCTCACGGCCAACACCGGTGACGATTATCGTCGTCCGAACTGGTCCCAAGTCACGTGATCACCTGGCTGGGCGTGTCAAAACAACATCGCCACCGGGGAGACAAAGGCGGTCGGGCGTGGCGCTGTCCACCAAACCCCCTTCGCGTACCGAAACACGCTCACAGCACTTGCCCCCGTGCAGCCTATACGGGGATCTTTGTCTTTGTCTGTGTGTGTGCGTGCTGTGTGATGTGTCCAATCCATCCGCAACAATTAGCGTCACTAATGGCGCGAGCGAACGGGGGGGGGGCTGGCGGGGGCCCCCTCCTTACGCGTCCTCGCAATTGGCCGAATTAATTGAACACTCGACAAATGGGTCCCGCGGGGAGTTGTGAATGAGCACCAGAGGAGGAGGGTCCACGTGTGTGCGTGTCGTGATGTGAAGAATAAATGGAGGGGGGGCCGCATTGGCGTCAGCTGGAGGGGGTGGGGGGGGGTCAGGTTGGGTTGGGGAGTTTTATGAGCCGTGGAACTCATACAGATCCTTTGGGAAGACCCCCTAAGTGGTCTATAGAGGGGGGTGGTGGGTGAGGGGGAGGGACGTTGGACACGCATTCGGCTCCTGTAAACGCGGCGCTGCTAATTGATTTAAGCTGATTGGGAGTTCAAAGCCAAGATGAGATAAATGACACGGGAGTCGCTGGGTGGATGGCCTCCAGTCAATTGGAGACACGCGAGCGCCCCCCCCAAACCCCTCGCCTCATCCTAAAATCCGCAGCGCACCGCGAATTCTCCTTGTGGATTTTGTTTTTTTTGGTCGAATTACCCCCCACCCATCCCTCCACCATATCACCGTGTGAGTCTGAAGGTCTCTGTGTGAGTCTCTGTGTGAGTCTGTGGGTCTCTGTGTGAGTCTATGGTCTCTGTGTGAGTCTGTGTCTCTGTGTGAGTCTATGGGTCTCTGTGTGAGTCTATGGGTCTCTGTGTGAGTCTATGGGTCTCCGCGTGAGTCGGTTGGTCTCTGTGTGAGTTTATGGGTCTCTGCGTGAGTCTATGGGTCTCTGCGTGAGTCTATGGGCTCTGTGTGAGTTTATGGGTCTCTGTGTGAGTCTATGGGTCTCTGTGTGAGTCTGTGGGTCTTGTGTGAGTATATGGGTCTCTGTGTGAGTATATGGGTCTATGTGTGAGTATATGGGTCTCTGTGTGAGTCTATGGGTCTCTGTGTGAGGCTGAGTCTCTGTGTGAGTCTGTGGGTCTCTGTGTGAGTATATGGGTCTCTGTGTGAGTATATGGGTCTATGTGTGAGTATATGGGTCTCTGTGTGAGTCTATGGGTCTCTGTGTGAGTCTATGGGTCTTGTGTGAGTATATGGTCTCTGTGTGAGTCTATGGGTCTATGTGTGAGTATATGGGTCTCTGTGTGAGTCTATGGGTCTCTTTGTGGTCTATGGGTCTCTGTGTGAGTATATGAGTCTATGGGTCTCTTTGTGAGTCTATGGGTCTCTGTGTGAGTCTAGGGTCTATGTGTGAGTCTATGGGTCTCTGTGTGAGTATATGGGTCTCTGTGTGAGTATATGGGTCTCTGTGTGAGTCTGTGGGTCTCCGTATGAGGCATACAGAGGGGTGGTCAAATTTCGATTTAAAGCTTTCGTGACTGCTGGGATTCATCTTCTTGATTCTTTCGGTAAAGTCACGTAGAAGGGAAATAATAAAATAATAAAAAGAAAACATTATAAAATATTAGTGTTATTTTTATATTTATTTTCACGTGGAAGGGAAATAAAAAAATATATATATAAAATAAAACATAATATTTTATTATGTTTTATTTATTTTATTTTATTATTTTTCCCTTCTACGTGACTTTACCGAAAGAACCAAGAAGAAGAGGGGGTGGTCTTTTGTTAAGCGTCGCCTTTGCACCCCTGCCAGCGCAGCAGCAACAACAGCAGCAGCAGCAGCAGCATCGCCGCACAATCTGTCCGATCTTCACGCATTGATTATGTGCCACGACCAGTCAAGGTACAGGGGCCTGGGTTCAAGCCCTGGGGCAAGAATGTCTCAGGAATAATTGTGCCACCACAACAACAACCACCACCACCACCACGTCCACCCCACACACATTACTGCTGCGTTATGAAGTGCGTGGCGTGTGTGTGTATGTGTGTGTGTACGTGTATGTGTGTGTGTACGTGTGTGTATGTGTGTGTGCACGTGACCTCCTGCCAGCGGGCGTTCGACACTTCACGTGGCCTCAAGGTGCACATGGCCTGGCACAAGCGTCGTGGTGACGTCACCGCCACTTAGTGGCGAATGGCGGTTGTTGTTGTTGTTGTTGTGCCGTGTGTACGTTTGTGTGTACGTAAAGACAAAGAACCCCGTATAGCATCTAACCCGGGTCGCCAGGTTCGTAGCGCTAACCACTAATCTACCGCTCCCCACACAGACACACACACAGTCACACATGCATACACACACACATGCATGCACGCACAGACGCACACAAACAAACACAACTCCCAAGACATTTGACGTTTTTTTGTTTAAAATAAACAAATCCGTGGAGTTTCCTCCCCAATTCTCCCTAATAAATCCACCCCTCGCGTGGATATCACAACCCAGGCCACGTGGTCCCCATTGTGACTCGCAAAAATTAAACCCCACGGATCCCTAATTCATCTGCATATCCACCCACTCAACCCACCCCCAATTCCGCCACTGCGTTTGCAATTCACCGCAGGTAATGGGCCGTTTTATACCGTAAATGTGTGGACGTATTATATATATTATATATGTTAATTTAAATTGGGGAGGTGTGTGGCGAGGTTCGGTGGGGTGCAGTGGGGTGGGGAGAGGCAATGGATTTATTTGCAGCGTAGCTATAGAGGTGGAAAACGTGAAAGTTTACGCGGCGTTTAATTTATCCCGCTCCGACATTACCCCCCACCCCACAACCACGCCAAATTTTATTTTATTTTCGTCATTGAATCTTTACTTAACGACTTCTCTACCTAATATATTTTTAAAAATGTTTTTTTTTTTTAAAAACACTTTAACCGAGGCCCAGTTAGTTCCAAAACACACGCGCACGCACGCACGCGCGCGCTTGCGAGCTCGGCCCCGGGATTGCATTTGCGCTCTGCGCGCGGCTGATAAGTGGCAGACGTTGTGGGGGCCATAATCCTGACTCCCAGAACGCGAACAAATTAAAATACTTTCTCTCTCTCTCTAGCCGCGAATTGAGCAGAATTATTGTCGGGATATGATCGTCGCTTCCTCCCCATGGCTTCACATATTAGCACCACCACCTCACCACATAATAATAATAATAATCACCAACACGCGCGGAGTTCTAAGTCAAATCCAATCCATCCGCTTCTTCTCCGCTCCACCGCACAACACGTTCACGCGCTCACTCACTCGCTCGTTCGTACGTTCGTTCGATCGCTCGCTGCTTCATTCACGCACTCGCTCGCTCGCTCACCCGATCGCTCATTCGCTCACCCGATCACTCACTCACTCGTTCACTCCCTCCTGTTTCGCACCCAAACGCTCACTCACTCGATCGCTCGTTCACTCGTTCAACCACTCGCCCGCTCGCTCGATCGCTCTATCGCTTATTCGCTGTCATTGTTGAGGTCTCTAGACAATAGACTGACAGACTCAGTCACTGTTGAGTTATCTAGACAATAGACTGACAGACCCAGTCACTGTTGAGGTCTCTAGACAATAGACTGACTGGCTTGGTCACTGTTGAGGTCTTAGACAATAGACTGACTGACCTGGTCATTGTTGAGGTCTCTAGGCAATAGATTGACAGACTCAGTCACTGCTGAGGTTCTAGACAATAGACTGACAGACACTGGTCACTGTTGAGGTCTCTAGACAATAGACTGACAAACCTGGTCACTTTTGAGATCTCTAGACAATAGACTGACAGACCTGGTCACTTTTGAGATCTCTAGACAATAGACTGACAGACTCAGTCACTGTTGAGGTCTCTAGACAATAGATTGACAGACACTGGTCATTGTTGAGGTCTCTAGACAATAGACTGACAGACTCAGTCACTGTTGAGATCTCTAGACAATAGACTGACAGACTCAGTCATTGTTGAGGTCTCTAAACAATAGACTGACAGACTCAGTCACTGTTGAGGTCTCTAGACAATAGATTGACAGACACTGGTCATTGTTGAGATCTCTAGACAATAGACTGACAGACTCAGTCACTGTTGAGGTCTCTAGACAATAGATTGACAGACACTGGTCATTGTTGAGGTCTCTAGACAATAGACTGACAGACTCAGTCACTGTTGAGATCTCTAGACAATAGACTGACAGACTCAGTCATTGTTGGGGTCTCTAGACAATAGACTGACTGACTCAGTCATTGTTGAGGTCTCTAAACAATAGACTGACAGACTCAGTCATTGTTGGGGTCTCTAGACAATAGACTGACTGACACTGGTCATTGTTGAGATCTCTAGACAATAGACTGACAGACCTGGTCATTGTTGGGATCTCTAGATAGTAGACTGACAGACTCAGTCACTGTTGGGGTCTCTAGACAATAGACTGACAGACTCAGTCATTGTTGAGGTCTCTAAACAATAGACTGACAGACTCAGTCATTGTTGGGGTCTCTAGACAATAGACTGACAGACCCAGTCACTGTTGAGGTCTCTAGACAATAGACTGACTGGCCTGGTCACAGTTGAGGTCTCTTGACAATAGACTGACAGAATCAGTCACTGTTGAGGTTTCTAGACAATAGATGACAGACACTGTTCACTGTTGAGGTCTCTAGACAATAGACTGACAGACCCAGTCACTGTTGAGGTCTCTAGACAATAGACTGTCAGACCTGTTGCCTGCTATACTGGACATCACAACGCAACCTACATCATCATCATCACCTCAACAAAAGTAGAGCGTGCAAAAGCTAGAAAAGAATCCCACATGAATGTCTTAATCGCGCACTCCAATTACGACGCTTTGAATCCCACCCCTCATTCAGCCATCGCGATTTCAACATTCCCCATCGAATTTAAGCAGCAGGGCAAAACCGCTTTGCGTTTTAAATGTTTTCTTCAATATGTCTGATCTGTGTGTCTCTCTCTCTCTCTACCCTTGCGTACTTTGATTCTCTCTCTCACTGCATACTTCGTCTTTGCCCACGCAACTATGGCACAGTTTACAAGAGCAGAGGGAAAAGATGCTGCAAGGCGACACTGACGGCTGTTCTGTGGTCCAAATGTTCAGGGGCCTGCTCGAGGCACGGCTCCATCTGGAGCACGCGCACCACTCCGATGTTCAGGGGCCCTGCTCTAGGCACAGCTCCATCTGTAGCACGTGCACCACTCCGATGTTCAGGGGCCCTGCTCTAGGCACGGCTCCATCTGGAGCACGTGCACCACTCTGATGTTCAGGGGCCTGCTCTAGGCACGGCTCCATCTGTAGCACGCGCACCACTCCGATGTTCAGGGGCCCTGCTCTAGGCACGGCTCCATCTGTAGCACGTGCACCACTCCAATGTTCAGGGGCCTGCTCTAGGCACGGCTCCAGCTGGAGCACGCGCACCACTCCGATGTTCAGGGACCCTGCTCTAGGCACGGCTCCATCTGTAGCACGTGTACCACTCCGATGTTCAGGGGCCTGCTCTAGGCACGGCTCCAGCTGGAGCACGTGCACCACTCCGATATTCAGGGGCCCTGCTCTAGGCACTGCTCCAGCTGGAGCACGCGTACCACTCGGATGCTGGGGACGAGCGCGTGGTTCTTCAAAACCTGGAGGGGGGGGGTAAAGCCCTCTGCGCCAGCGCCAACAGAATTCTGCATTTTACTTTCTCACGAGGTGATTGGCCGCGCGTGGCGTAGCGTGAAAACGCGGAGTTTGTGATGCGCGTGTTTAGTGTCACGTGGTTAGTGTGTTTGTGACGTGCACACGTGACGACACGGAGTTGTGATGCACGTGTCTAGTGTCACGTGGCTAGTGTGTCTGTGACGTTGCACACGTGACGACGCGAAGTTGTGATGCGCGTGTCTAGTGTCACGTGGTTAGTGTGTTTGTGACGTGCACACGTGACGACACAGAGTTGTGATGCGCGTGCAGTACCACGTGGTTAGTCTGTTTGTGACGTGTACAGGTGACGACGCGGAGTTTGTGATGCACGTGCAGTACCACGTGGTTAGTGTGTTTGTGACGTTGCACACGTGACGACGCGGAGTTGTGATGCACGTGCAGTGCCACGTGGTTAGTGTGTTTGTGACGTGCACACGTGACGCTGTGCACGATGTGAGTATGTATCGAAATCGACTCAAGTGCTATTTTTGCTGCTGGCAGCAATGAAAGTGGTTTAAAAGTAAAATATATATTCACTCTCTCTCTCCTGCGTAATTAAATTTAAAAAAACACACTCACTCTCTTTCTCTCTCTCCCCCCCCCCCCCGCTCTTTCTCTCGCTGTCTGCTATGCGTTCTCTCTCTCTCAAATTGCACGTTAACGTGTGTGGGTTAGTGCGTGTCAAGGCCCTGGGTCTAAGTTTCGCAGAGTGCTGGTGGTGGTGGGTGGGTGGTGGTGGTGGGGTGGGGGGAGGTCTTGAACCATCAATATCGTCTCTGGAGACCTCGCGGAAGCAACTGATCTGAAACGAAGCGAGAGGATTATCCAAGTCGTGCAGCCTCGCCTTGAAACCTCTCCGCCGGGGACTTTTTTTGTTTGTTTGTTTTTGCAGCATCCACCGCCGCCAGCCGACGCCGCCGCCGCAGCAGCAGCTCGCGTAGAGAGAACACTAAGCTGCATCTCGTCCCAACGGGGAGCCTTGCGTGTCGAGGAGTGTTTCCCCGTGTCTGCGAATCCAGCGTGGAAGTCGGTGATCATGATGATCATGGTGATGATGATGATGGCGTTGATGATGAAGGTTATGATCATGATGATGATGGTGCTGATTATGATGATTATGACGACGGTGATGATCATTAATTTGGTGCTGATGATGAAAATGAAGATTATTATGATGATGATGATGATCACAATGAAGACAACTCGATACAAGCAAAGCTTTTGCTGCTCTAGAGAGAACACTGAGCTACATCTCGTCCCAACGGGGAGCCTTGCGTGGCGAGGAGTGTTTCCCCGTGTCTGCGAATCCAGCGTGGAAGTCGGTGATCATGATGATCATGGTGATGATGATGATGGCGTTGATGATGAAGGTTATGATCATGATCTTGCTGATTATCAAGATGATGATTATGACGGTGGTGATGATCATTATTGTGGTGCTGATGATAAAAGTTCAAGATAATTATGATGATGATGATGGCGATGATGATGAAGGTTATGATCATGATCTTGCTGATTATCAAGATGATGATTATGACGGTGGTGATGATCATTATTGTGGTGCTGATGATAAAAGTTCAAGATAATTATGATGATGATGATGGCGATGATGATGAAGGTTATGATCATGATCTTGCTGATTATCAAGATGATGATTATGACGGTGGTGATGATCATTATTGTGGTGCTGATGATAAAAGTTCAAGATAATTATGATGATGATGGCGATGGTGATGAAGGTTATGATCATGATCTTGCTGATTATGAAGATGATGATTAGGACAACGGTCATGATCATTATTCTGGTGCTGATGATGAAAATGATGATAATGATGATGATGATAGCGATGATGATGATGATGATGATCACAATGAAGACAACTCGATACAAGCAAGGCTTTTGCTGCTCGTGAGAGAACACTGAGCTGAATCTCGCCCCAACGGGGAGCCTTGCGTGGCGAGGCGTGTTTCCCCGTGTTTGCGAATCCAGCACGGAGGAGGTTGATGATCACGATGATCGTGGTGATTACCACGGTGATGATGATGATTATGGTGGCGATCATGCAGATGATGATGGCGATAATGAAGATGATTATGATGACGGTGGTGGTGGTGGTGATGATGATAATGACAATTTTAACGAGGGTGAAGATGATGATGATGATGATGGCGATGATAATGCCGGCTATGGACATGATGATGGTGCTGATTATGATGATGATGATCATAACTATGATGATGCCAATGATGACAACTCGATACGAGCAGAGCGATAGCTGCTCGTGAGAGAAGACTGTGCTGCAAAAAAGTCACCCCCCGTGCCAGTGTTGCAGGGCAAAGTGTGTTCCTCGATGATGATGATGATGGTGGCGATCATCATTATAATGATGATGATGGATAATTATGATTATGACAATTATGGCAATGATACGACTGGACATCTGTGAAAACTCCTTGAGATCTGTGAAAAAGAACTCATCGGATTCCTCCAGTAAAAAAATTAATATGCTGTTTCTGATGATGGCGATGACGTTCACAATGATGTCAATGATGATGATAACGGTGATAAGGATTTTTTTCGATTTAATGCTTTCGTGACTGCAGGAATTAATATTTTTGATTATTTCGGTAAAGTCACGTAGAAGGGAAATAATACAATAATATGAATAAAACATGACAAAATAAAATCCTCACGACGTTTCGGCCACAACACAAGCAGCCGTCCTCATGTGAAGAAATAGAGCTGTCGGAAAGACAGCGGAAAGACAGCGCTGTCGAAACGTGGTGAGAATTTTATTTTATTATGTTTTATTTTATTACTTTATCATTTCCCTTCTACGTGACTTTACCGAAAGAACCAACAACATGGTGATAAGGATGATGATTCAAATCAAGCGGGTCCATACATCTTCTGTATAGTACTGGCCTAGAAACTATAAACAAGTAAACTTTTCATTTTATTTTACCAGGTAAGGCCCACTGAGCTATGTAGCTCGGTTTCACAAGCGACCTGACCATCACAAATGATAGTCCAACCAAGTGGCTTTTCGTCGTGTGGAAATATATATCAGGAGCCAAATACTCCAAACGCGTGATGTTGATTCTAAGTTTGGAGGGAAAAAAACGGATGGACCCAGAGAAAACTCCACGCGACCACGGGGAGAAAAAGAGAGGGCCGCAAACTCTAAATATAAAAAATTAACCCGTAAAAACAAAGTTTTTCACTATAAATCCTTTATATGCGTGGCGGCTAGAGTCCTCTCGTCCTCTGGCTTGAGATGGCTGCCACTTATGGGTCAAATGATTGTCTGCCACAATTAAGCAATTGGTAATTAAATATTTATTTATGTTTCCTAAACAGTGTAAAATGTTGGGAAAAAAATTTCATGAAAATTAATTGTCAAGCACAACGAGTCTGTGTGCAAAATGGATCACGGGAAGTGAGTTAAAAAACGACCGAAATATTTGCACGGTCCTAAGCAAGCACGCAAGCACGCAAGCAAGCAAGAAAGTGAACTTAATATAAAGGATTTAAAAAAGGCGTCAGGGTCAGAATCGAACCCACGACCTCTTGTATACCGGGCGAGGTAGTAAACATCTCCACATGTTGAATGCGTTGAGTTGCATTTGTGTAGACACACATTCACCACGTCCACTGTGAATTCAAATACCACTCGACACATTCAAAAAGCGTGGAATTTCCACACAAATGCAACTCAACACATTCGACAATAGCATCGTGGCCCTAAAACCAATTATATATCTAAATATATCAGATGAGACGTTTCGGGCAGCGAGCCTTCTTCATGGCACGTGTCCAATGTGTTTGTGTGGCTTATGTTCTCATTATCCGTGCGTTACTCTTGACGTATCATATCAGTAATCTGATTACTTGAAACCTAAAATACCAGTAATCTCATTACTTGAAAGCTAACATGTCAGTAATCTGATTACTCTTAACATAGCACACCTGTAATCCGATTACTCTCACCCGAACATACCTGTAATCTGAATATTCACAGTCCAACATATATGTAATCCGATTACGCCCAGGCTAACATCTTTGTAATCTGATTACTCTCCGACTAGCATGTTTGTAATCCGATTACTCTCAGACGATGGATCTGTAATCTGACTACTCTCATCCCACCATATTTGTAATCTGATTACTCTTAGCCCAACATGTCAGTAATCTAACTACTCTTAGCCTAACTCATCTGTAATCTGACTACTCTCAGCCGAACATATCGGTAATCTGATTACTCTCAGCCTAACGTATATGTAATCTGAGTACTCTTTAAAGCATATTTGCAATCGGATTACTCTAATCCGAACACATATGTAATCTGACTACTCTCAGTCTAACACATTTGTCATCTGATTACTCTAATCCGAACACATCTGTAATCTGACTACTCTCAGTCTAAGACATCTGTAATCTGACTACTCTCAGTCTAACACATATGTAATCTGATTACTCTTAACTGACCATCTCAGGATATTCCACAACATTTATCGTGGGGGCGAGGGTGGCGGGGGCCTGCGGGGGTATGGGGGGTGGGGTGAATGGGGTGGGGGGTGGATGGGGGATGGGGGAGGTGAATGGGTGGGGGGTGAAAGGTGGTGGGGGTCGATGGGGGTGGGGGGTGTATGGGGGGTGGGGGGTGGATGGTGGGTGGGGGGGTTGATGGGGNCGGGGGGTGAAAGGTGGTGGGGGGTCGATGGGGGTTGGGGGGTGAATGGGGGGTGGGGGGTTGATGGGGTGGGGGTTGATGGGGTGGGGGTGAATGGGGTGGGGGTGGATTGGGGGTGGGGGGTTGATGGGGTGGGGGTGAATGGGGTGGGGGTGGATGGGGGGATGACCCCGGGCTCGAGTGGAAAACCCCGGAGGGGAATTTGAACTTGGGCAGAGGTGACGTCTCCCTCCGTAGGTCAACCGCCGTGCCTTGTGAAGTTGTGTGCGTGCGTGAGTGTGTGTGTGTCTGTTGTGTGTGTGTGTGTCTGTGTGTGTGTGTGTGTCTCACTCCCATTCTGTACCCGGGTATAATGGGGTCCATTAATTCGCATCTGGGCAGAGGCAGTTTAGCAGCGAGCTAGATTCCCGCTCACGGCCAACACCGGTGACGATTAGCTGAACCGGTCCTGGGCCTCCCCTAGGTCGACTCAGCCGCCAACGAGTATCTGGTGCGGTGTGTAGTAAACATCGCCACTTGGGGACACAAAGGCGGCCGGGCGTGGTGCTCTGCTACTCGCTAACAGCACTTGCCCCAACAGTCTGTGAAGTTTTGATTTAAAGCTTTCGTGACTGCGGGGATTCATATTATTGGTTCTTTCGGTAAAGTCACGTAGAAGGGAAATAATAAAATAATAAAAATATAAACAATAAAATGCTCACGACGTTTCGACTGCAACACAAGCAATCATCATCGGGTGTGAAATCCACAGCAAGAAAATTTGAAAAAGTGGCTGACGTTAGGAAAAACCGCTACTTATTTCAAATTTTCTTGCTGTGGATTTCACACCTGATGACGATTGCTTGTGTTGCAGTCGAAACGTCGTGAGAATTTGTATTGTTTAATATTTTTATTATTTTATTATTTCCCTTCTACGCGACTTTACCGAAAGAACCAAGAATATAGTCTGTGAAAGGCTATACGGGGGTATCTTTGCCTTTATCTTTTTTTGTACCAGGGATATAATGGGACCCATTAATTCGAATCTCCTCTCCCCCCCACCCACCACCACCACCACCCCTCTCTCCCACTCTCACTTTCGTTCCGCAGAGGTTGGACGTGGGGACGAAGGGAACATACTTCGAGAAAAAAAAGTGATTCACGTCAAAGCTAAGAAGCATTTGTAACATTTCCCTGTGTTTACACGTCGTTGTGAACAGTGGGTCTGAAACCAAACCCAAAAAAATGGTTTAAATGTCATGTTGGTCACATGCTGCGTTAAGGAGGCTTGGCTGGGAATTGGGACCATTCTGTGACTGCCACGGATAGGCGGGCTGGTTACCTGCCGCGGGAATGTGGAATTTCCCACGATGAGCCCAGTGGTGGTTAGGACATTCCACATTGCCGCGGCAGGCATCTGCCTGTGTGCTTGACTTGGGCGGAACTTAATCCCAGGTAGCTGAGATGCGTGGCACAGACACACGGTGACACACACACAGAGACACAGTGACACGCACAGACACACAGTGACACACACACACAGACACACGGAGACACACAGNCACACAGTGACACACACACACACACAGACACGGAGACACGCACAGACACAGTGACACACACACACAGACACACAGTTACACACACAGACACACAGTGACACACACACAGACACACAGTGACACGCACAGACACATACACACAACAGACACACAGTGACACGCACAGACACACAGTGACACACACACACAGTGACACACAGTGACACGCACAGACACACAGTGACACACACACACGGAGACACGCATAGACACACAGTGACACACACACACAGACACACAGTGACACGCACAGACACACAGTGACACACACACAGACACACGGAGATACGCACAGACACATGGACAAACACACAGACACACGGACGCACGCACAGACACACAGTGACACGCACAGACACACAGTGACACACACACAGACACACAGTGACACACACACAGACACACAGTGACACACACACAGACACACGGAGGCACGTGAAGAGGCAGCGGACATTTGAAGGGACACACAGCAGCGACACTCGGCTATAGAGAAACAGACATAGTGACATAGACACAGTGACACACACACACACAGTGACACACACAGTGACACGCACAGACACAGTGACCCAAACACACAGACACAGTGACATACACACAGTGGACACACACACAGTGACACGCACAGACACAGTGACATAGACACAGTGACACACACACAGTGACACACAGACAGTGACACGCACAGACACAAAGAGTGATCCAAACACACAGACACGGCGACATACACACAGACAGACAGACAGACACACAGCGACACACAATGACGGACAAACACACAAACACAAAGAGACACACAGACACAATGAAATACACACAGATACAGTGACACACACAGACACACAGAGTGATCCAAACACACAGACACGGCGACATACACACAGACAGACAGACAGACACACAGCGACACACAATGACGGACAAACACACAAACACAAAGAGACACACAGACACAATGAAATACACACAGATACAGTGACACACACAGACACACAGAGTGATCCAAACACACAGACACGGCGACATACACACAGACAGACAGACAGACACACAGCGACACACAATGACGGACAAACACACAAACACAAAGAGACACACAGACACAATGAAATACACAGAGATACAGTGACACACACAGACACACAGAGTGATCCAAACACACAGACACGGCGACATACACACAGACAGACAGACAGACACACAGCGACACACAATGACGGACAAACACACAAACACAAAGAGACATACAGACACAATGAAATACACACAGATACAGTAACACACACAGACACACAGAGTGATCCAAACACACAGACACGGCGACATACACACAAACAGACAGACAGACACACAGCGACACACAATGACGGACAGACACACAAACACAAAGAGACACACAGACACAATGAAATACACACAGATACAGTAACACACACAGACACACAGAGTGATCCAAACACACAGACACGGCGACATACACACAAACAGACAGACAGACACACAGCGACACACAATGACGGACAGACACACAAACACAAAGAGACACACAGACACAATGAAATACACACAGACACAGTGACACACACAGACACACAGAGTGATCCAAACACACAGACACGGCGACATACACACAGACAGACAGACAGACACACAGCGACACACAATGACGGACAAACACACAAACACAAAGAGACACACAGACACAATGAAATACACAGAGATACAGTGACACACACAGACACACAGAGTGATCCAAACACACAGACACGGCGACATACACACAGACAGACAGACAGACACACAGCGACACACAATGACGGACAAACACACAAACACAAAGAGACATACAGACACAATGAAATACACAGAGATACAGTGACACACACAGACACACAGAGTGATCCAAACACACAGACACGGCGACATACACACAAACAGACAGACAGACACACAGCGACACACAATGACGGACAGACACACAAACACAAAGAGACACACAGACACAATGAAATACACACAGACACAGTGACACACACAGACACACATAGTCATCCAAACACACAGACACGGCGACATACACACAGACAGACAGACAGACACACAGCGACACACAATGACGGACACGCACGCAGAGACACTATGACAGACGCACACACATAGACAGCGAGTGCGGGAACAAACCATTCTCCCCGCCGTGCGCGACTGAACACGCAATACGCGTGAGAGAGTCGAGCTCCGGATAGCGGCGAGCACAATTACTGTGCTACTGGAGTTGTTTGTGTTGACAGAAGCCCTCTATGTGCGCGCGTGTGCGCGTGTGTGTGTGTACATTCACAATTATACGCGCAAGGGATCCAGCCTCAGAGGTTGAGAGACAGAGAGAGAGAAAGTGTGGGTGGGGAGCGGAGGGGTGATTGAGATGGGTCCCCTATGAATGAAAGGATGGAGTGGGTGAGTGAGCGGGTGAGTGAGTGAATTATATGAAGATGCGGGATGAAGGAATGGGTGGAGTGGGTGAGTGAGGGAATGAGTGAATTGTGGGTGAGTGAGTGGGTCGGTGAGTAAGTGAGTGAATTATTAATGTGGGGGGTGAATGAACGGAGGAGTGAGCGGGTGGTTAAGATTGGCCCTATGAATGAATGGATGGAGTGGGTGAGTTAGGGAATTAATTAATTGGTGGGTGGCTGAGTGAGTGAGTGAATAAATGAGTAAGATGCGTGATGAATGAATGGGTGAGTGAGGCAGTGATTGAGATTGGCAATATGAATTAATGGAAGGAGTGAGTGAGTTAGGGAATTAATTAATTTGGTGGGTGAGTGAGTGAGTGAGTGAATGATTAAGGTGGGGATGAATGAGTGGGTGAGTGATTGAGTGAGTGAGTGAAGGGGTGATTGAGATGGACCATGAATGATTGAATGGAGTGGGTGAGTGGGTGAGTGAGGAGGTGCTTGAGATTGGGGATGAATAAGTGGGTGAGTCAGTGAGTTATTGAGATGTTGGATGAAGAAGCGAGTAGGTGGGTGAGATGTTGGATGAGTGGGTGAGTCAGTGAGTTATTGAGATGTTGAATGAGGGGGTGAGTGGGTGAGTCACTGAGTTATTGAGATGTTGAGTGAGGGGGTGAGTAGGTGGGTGAGATGTTGGATTAGTGGGTGAGTCAGTGAGATGTTGGATGAGTGGGTGAGTTATTGTGATATTGGATGAGTGGGTGAGTCAGTGAGTTATTGAGATGTTGGATGAGTGGGTGAGTCAGTGAGTTATTGAGATGTTGGATGAGTGGGTGAGTTATTGAGATATTGGATGAAGGGTGAGTGGGTGAGTTATTTAGATGTTGGATGAGTGGGTGAGTCAGTGAGTTATTGAGATGTTGGATGAGTGGGTGAGTTATTAAGATGTTGGATGAGTGGGTGAGTCAGTGAGTTATTGAAATGTTGGATGAAGGGGTGAGTGGGCGAGTGCGATGGTGGATGCATTGGTGACGTCACCCCAATTATGACGTCAACAACGTGAAGCCACGTGCCGAGCAGCCCGGGATTTTCGTCATATCGATAGTTCTGAACATCAGCGATTGGAACAGAGGCGCTGCGGTGTCGCGATCTTATCTCCCTCGCCTGTCAGCCAGGAGGTGCACGTGGGTTCGATCCCGGACACTGGTCATGCCTGCCGTTGCATATTTTTTTTGGGGGGGGGGGGACCTCGTGTTCTCTCTCCGCCCACCCCCCATGGCGGAGGTGAAGGTTGAGGAGACGGCGGATAACGAGGTGGAGACGCACGATGCCGTCAGCGACGTCGTGGGTGTGTTCGTGGGGGGGGGGGTGTTGACGCGACGAACAATCGGATCGTGGCATCAACAACAACAACGAAGGGACGAGGTGATTTGCAAAACGACGCAGATCGGAAGGAATCAGCGGATTTCGACGTACGAGGTTTAAACAAGACAAACAAAAACATTACTCAGGACACCTGTAATCTTGAGCGAAAGGAGCATTTTTATTTTTTTTACGGCGTCATTCGTCCTGGTATATCTATATTTATATTTGTCGATTTAAAGCTTTCGTGACTGCAGGGATTCATCTTCTTGGTTCTTTCGGTAAAGTCACGTAGAAGGGAAGTAATAAAATAATAAAATAAAACATAATAAAATAATTCTCACGACGTTTCGGCCACAACGCAAGCTGTCTCCCGACAGACCTGGTCTTCACCTTATAGCCACTGTGATGATGATGGTGAGAGAGACAAGCAAACTCCAAATACACAGCAGCAGGCGTCAGGGTCGGGAACGAACCCACGACATCCTGTACACCAGGCGAGGGATATAACATCTCGACGAAGTGTTAAACTTTTGACCCAATCATATTTATGATACCCCCCCCCCTCGCCCCAGTCTTAAATCCTCCCTTCAATCCCATCCACCTCCTCTCTTCTCCCCCACCCCCGCACCCCATTGTCTTGTAGGTAGCAAACATAAATTTGCAGATGGCCCAAAGCCTCATTTAGCTCTAACAGCCTCCATTCGGGTAGCCACGGTTCCGTAAACACGCACACAAACAAAGACAAAGATCCCCGTACAGCCTTAATAGACTATTGGGGCAAGTGCTGTTAGCGAGCACCTATGAAGGACGGAACGGCACACGAGGGGTGGGTGGGCAACACCACGCCCGACGCCTTTGTCTCCCCAGTGGCGATGTTTACACACCGCACCAGGTACTCATTTGAGGCTGAGTCAACCTAGGGAGGCACTGGACCGGTTCATATAATCGTCACTGGTGTTGGCCGTGAGCGGGAATCGAACTCGGGTCGGTGGGTTCGCAGTGCGCTAAATGCTACAAAACCGCCATTCGCAACTAAGTGGCGGTGACGTTACCACGACGCTTGTGCCAGGCCATGTGCACCTTGAGGCCACGTGAAGTGTCGAACGCCCGCTGGCAGGAGGTCACGGGGCAGACCCAGGTGCCACGGGTCGACTGACTGAGACGACTGGCTGATGCACCACCTGTGCCCCCTACTGTGCCAACGTGCTGTGCTTTAGCCACCCGGCGCTCCGCTCGTTGTTGTGAGCGTCGCTCCTCCGCCTTCCGTTGTTGTTGGAGGGCGACTGCCTCCAACTGCCCAGTAGCGTCCTTCACGAGCCTCCTCCACAGAGGCCGATCTTGACACCACTGGTACCAGTCATCAACAAGTCCACTCAGCTCCACGTCCTCCTGTACCACATCACTCCAATACCACACGCACACACACACACACACCCACGCACACACGCACACACACACGCACACACACCCACGCAGGTGTGTTTCTCTCGGTGTCATTCATTGACTCGCTCACTCGTTCACTCACTCACACGTTCGTTATTCATTCATCCGTTCACTCACGCACGCACGCGGGCATTGTTTAAACCCGGCCGGCAGCACGCCCATCAACGCCATCGCCAGGGCTAGGGAAACCAAAAAAAAATAACAAGCGGAGACATTTTTTTAGTCAGATTCGGTAAAAAGAAAACACTTAAATATTTCAAGATTCGTGAACACGAGACGGTGTTTCGTTAATAAGTAAGTAACAGTCACCAAACAGTCCTTGAAAAGTCGCACGCAACTTCGGAGCCACAGGTTGTTTAGAGCCCCTGCCCATGGCAACCTGGACTTCCGTGGTAAACGAGAATGCCGTGGTGAAATGAACACCCATGGTAAACTCGATTTTCATGGTAAACTGGACTCCCATGGTAAACTCGATTTTCATGGTAAACTGGACTCCCATGGTAAACTGGACTCCCATGGTAAACTGGACTTTCATGGTAAACTCGATTTTCATTGTAAACTGGACTCCCATGGTGAACTGGGCTTTCATGGTAAACTGAATTTTGATTGTAAACTGGACTCCCATGGTAAACTGGACTTTCATGGTAAACTGGACTCCCATGGTAAACTGGACTTTCATGGTAAACTGAATTTTATTGTAAACTGGACTCCCATGGTAAACTGGACTTCCGTGTTAAACTGGGCTCCCATGCTGAACAGTACTCCCAATGGTAAAATTGAATCCCATGGTAAACTGGACTTCCGTGTTAAACTGGATTTTTAGTGTAAACTGGGCTCCCATGGTAAACTGCATTCCCATGGTAAACTGGACTCTCGTGGAAAACTGAACTTCCGTGGTAAACTGGACTTTCACTTAAACTGGACTCCCATGGTAAACTGGGCTCCCATGGGATGAGTTGCGGTGGGGGTGACGCTACGAAGAGCGGTGGCGCAGCAGTTAGCGCTGCGCTACGAACCCGGCGACCCGAGTTCGATTCCCGCTCACGGACAACAACACCAGTGACGATTATGTGAACCGGTCCTGCGCCTCCCCTAGGTCTACTCAGCCTCATATGAGTACCTGGGTACGTTGTGCGGAAAACATCGCCACTGGGAGACAAAGGCGGCCGGGCGTGGTGCTGGTCACCCACACCCATCGTGTGCTGTGCCGGCCTTCATAGGTGCTACTACTCGCTAACAGCACTTGCCCTTAATAGTCTGTGAAGGCTACACGGGGGCTCTTTGTATCTTTTTGCGTGTGCGTGAGTGAGTGCGCTGTGTAATCACACCTGGGCAAAGTTTGCTCTGTTCCCTGCGTGCAGTCACAGGTAAATTACTCCGCGAATGTCACTCTTGCGAGCACGCACACACTGCATATGCACGCACACACACACACCTGCACACACGTACACACACCTACACACTGCATATACACACACACACAAACCTGCACACACGTACACACACCTACACACTGCATATACACGCACACACACACCTGCACACACGTACACACACCTGCACACTGCATATGCACGCACACACACACCTGCACACACTTACACACACCTACACACTGCATATACACGCACATACACACACCTGCGCACTGCTTATGCACACACACACACCTGCACACACGTACACACATGTACACACTGCATAGACACACACACACACACGTACACACACCTGCACACTGCATATGCACGCACACACACACCTGCACACACGTACACACACCTACACACTGCATATACACACACGTACACACACCTACACACACGTACACACACCTACACACTGCATATACACACACATACACCTGCACACACGTACACACACCTACACACTGCATATACACACACAGACACACCTGCACACACGTACACACACCTACACACTGCATATACACACACACACGTACACACACCTACACACACCTACACACTGCATATACACACACACAGACACACCTGCACACACGTACACACATCTACACACTGCATATGCACACACACACACCTGCACACACGTACACACACCTACACACTGCATACACATACACCTGCACACACGCACACACACCTACACACAGCATATACACGCGCACACACACCTGCACACACGTACACACACCTACACACTGCATATACACACACACACGTACACACACCTGCACACATGTACACACACCTACACACTGCATAGACACACACACACACGTACACACACCTACACACTGCATACACACACACGTACACACACCTACACACTGCATATACACGCACACATACACACACCTGCACACACGTACACACACGTACACACTGCATATGCACACACACACACACCTGCACACTGCATATACACGCACACACACACACCTGCACACACGTACACACACCTACACACTGCATATACACTCACACACACACACCTGCACACATGTACACACACCTACACACTGCATATACACACACACACACGTACACACACCTGCACACTGCTTATGCACACGCACACACACACGCACCTGCACACACGTACACACTGCATATACACACACGTGCACACACCTACACACTGCATATACACACACACATCTGCACACACCTACGCGATCACACGCACTGCATATACACAACAACAACCGCCATTCGCCACTAAGTGGCTGTGACGTCACCACGACGCTTGTGCCAGGCCATGTGCACCTTGAGGCCACGTTAAGTGTCCAACGCCCGCTGGCAGGAGGTCACGGGGCAGACCAGCAGGTGCCACGGGTCGACTGACTGAGATGACTGAGATGAGTGNCTGATGCACCACCTGTGTCCCCTACTGTGCCAACTTGTTGTGCTTTAGCCACCTGGCGCTCCGCTCGTTGTTGTGAGCGTCGCTCCTCCGCCCTCCGTTGTTGTTGGAGGGCGACTGCCTCCAACTGCCCAGCAGCGTCCTTCACGAGCCTCCTCCACAGAGGCCGATCTTGACACCGCTGGTATATACATGCACACACACACCTGTACACACGTACAAAGATCCCCGTATAACCTGAATAGACTCGTGGGACAAGTGCTGTTTGCGAGCACCTATGAACGCCAGCACGGCACACGAGGGGTGGGTGGCCAGCGTCACGCCCTACCGCCTTTGTCTCGCCCAGTGGCGATGATTTACATCGCACCGGGTACTCATTCAAGGCCGCCTATTAGGAACCCAGTGAAGCCGTCACTTTTAAGCTATCGAGTTGACACATTAATTTAAAAAGAACTATAATTCGTGTTTAGTTTGTTGTCCTTCCCCGCACATTCATTAAGTATGGTTGGCTCCGTACGGTGCGAAAGAAGTTCAACATTAGTACATAGACTCACAGAAAGACCCATAGACTCACACAGAGACCCATAGACTCACACAGAGACCCTTAGACTCACACAGAAAAACCCATAGACTCACACAGAGATCCATAGACTCACACAGAAACCCATAGACTCACACAGAAAAGCCCATAGACTCACACAGAGACCCTTAGACTCACACAGAAAAACCCATAGACTCACACAGAGATCCATAGACTCACAGAAAGACCCATAGACTCACACAGAGACCCATAGACTCACACAGAGATTCATAGACTCACACAGAGACCCATAGACTCACACAGAGATTCATAGACTCACACAGAGACACATAGACTCACACAGAGACCCATAGACTCACACAGAGACCCGTAGACTCACACAGAGACCCATAAACTCACACAGAGATCCATAGACTCACACAGAGATCCATAGACTCACACAGAAAGACCAATAGACTCACACAGAAAGACCAATAGACTCACACAGAAAGACCAATAGACTCACACAGAGACCTATAGACTCACACAGAGACCCATAGACTCACACAGAGACCCATAGACTCACACAGAGACCCTTAGACTCACACAGAAAAACCATAGACTCACACAGAGATCCATAGACTCACACAGAAACCCATAGACTCACACAGAAAAGCCCATAGACTCACACAGAGACCCTTAGACTCACACAGAAAAACCCATAGACTCACACAGAGATCCATAGACTCACAGAAAGACCCATAGACTCACACAGAGACCCATAGACTCACACAGAGATTCATAGACTCACACAGAGACCCATAGACTCACACAGAGATTCATAGACTCACACAGAGACACATAGACTCACACAGAGACCCATAGACTCACACAGAGACCCGTAGACTCACACAGAGACCCATAAACTCACACAGAGATCCATAGACTCACACAGAGATCCATAGACTCACACAGAAAGACCAATAGACTCACACAGAAAGACCAATAGACTCACACAGAAAGACCAATAGACTCACACAGAGACCTATAGACTCACACAGAGACCCATAGACTCACACAGAGACCCATAGACTCACACAGAGACCCCATAGACTCACACAGAGACCCATACACTCACACAGAGACCCATAGACTCACACAGAAAACCCATAGACTCACACAGAGACCCTTAGACTCACACAGAAAAACCCATATACTCACACAGACCCATAGACTCACACAGAGACCCTTAGACTCACACAGAGACCCATAGACTCACACGGAAAGACCCATACACTCACACAGAGACCCATAGACTCACACAGAGACCCATAGACTCACACAGAGACCCACAGACCGGTTCAGATAATCGTCACTGGTGTTGGCCGTGAGCGGGAATCGAACCCGCGTCTCCGTGTTCATAGCGCAGCGTAGCGCTAACCGCTACACACACACACAAACGTGCGCACGTGGTTGAATGAAGGACGTTCAGAGTCATTGAGGCTTTTCAAGCGAGCGATTAGACCAACACTGACCCTGCCGCTGAAATGACTTTGCTCGTAGTCGAGTGGCTTCAGAAATAACAGCGAAATCGGCCAAGCAGCCGCTCCTCTCCCACCCAGTCCCCGAGCCCTCTGCGAGTGCTACAGCAGTCCGAGACCCCATTGGGCTTGCGGGATGTTCACCATCTCGCCCGCTGCACAGGAGAGGTCCGTGGGTTCGATCCCGACCCCGACCCTGACGCCTGCGGTGCGTTTGGAGCGTTTCGTGTGTCTCTCTTTCTAGCCCCGTGGAGTTTTGTTTTTCTCCGGGTCCTCCGTGATTTTTAAATTCTTTATATTAAGTTCGCCCGCTTGCTTGCTTTCTTAGGACCGTGCAAATCTTTCGGTCGTTTTTTAACCCACTTCCCGTGATCCAATGGAGCTGACATTTTGCACACAGACTCGTTGTGCGAGACAATTAATATTCGTGAAATTTTATTTCCAAAATTTTACACAGTTTAGGGAAAACAAATTAAATATTTCATTACCAATTGCTTAATGGTGGCAGACAATCATCTGACCCATAGGTGGCAGCCATCTCAAGCCAGAGGACGAGAGGACTCTAGCCGCCACGCATATAAAGGATTTATAGTGAAAAACTTTGTTTTTACGGGTTATACTTATTTTTGTTCTTTCTCAGAATTTAAAATGGACGTCGCGCGTCATGAATGCCCACGTGGAGCTGAGCCCACTTCGTTGAGCTATCATTCGTGATGGCCATGGTTGCTTCTGAAGAGGAGCTACGTATTGCTCGGTGGGCCTTTAACCGGGTAAAATAAAAAATAAAAACGTGGTTCCTGCGTTAGTGGCGCGATAATTCAAAGTGAAATCTCTCCAACTGCTTCCTAACTCTGTCAATTCAGCGTGCTCGCCAGTCACGTGCTGCTGCCCTCCATCACTCGACTCTGGGAACAGAGGGTGTGTGAGAGAGATGAGAGAGAGAGATCCTTCCCCGGGAACGTTCCGTTGATCGCTCCTGCAAGGCGCGGGTGCTGATACCTTCAGCTACTCATCCCGTCATCTGGAACTCTCCCGCCCTCCCCCCAGGTCTCTGTCTGGCAAATAAGGACGATCCCAGTCTCTTGAGTCCCCCCCACCCAACCCTTTGCTGAAAACCACGTCTCCCAGTTTGTCTCTATGTGTGCATATGAATCTGTGTGTCTAGATGGATCTCTATGCATCTCTATGTGTCTCTATATGTCCCTATGGGTCTCTATATGTCCCCATGAGTCTCTGTCTGTGCATACGGATCTCTGTGTCCCGATGGGTCTCTATTTCTCTCTACACATGTCTATGTGTCCATATGGGTCTCTATGTGTCGCTATGGGTCTTTGTCTGTACATATGGATCCCTGTGTCTCGATGGGTCTCTATGTCTCTCTACACATGTCTATGTGTCCCTATGAGTCTCTGTGCATTTAGATCGCTCTGTCTCGATGGCTCTCTACGCATCTCTATGCGTCTCTATGAATATCTATGGGTCTCTATGAATATCTATGAATCTTTACCAAAATAACCAAGAATATGAATCCCTGCAGTCACGAAAGCTTTAAATAAAAAAAAATCTATGGGTCTCTTTGTGTTCACATGGATGTCTGTGTCCCGATGGGTTTCTGCGTGCCTCTGCATGTCTCTATGCATCTCTATGCATCTCTGTGGGTATCCACGCATCTCTGTGGGTATCCATGCATCTCTATGCATCTCTATGCATCTCTGTGGGTATCCATGCATCTCTGTGGGTAGCCATGCATTTCTTAAAGTCTTAAAAAGTCTTAAAGTCACTTTATTGTCAAGTGTGTTACATGCATGACATACAACACAGATGAAATTACAGTCCTCTCTCTTGGTCCCACGGTGCAACCAAGCAATTAAAAAATTTATAACAATTAACAGACATAAATAAACAATAAACAATCGGCGATCAGCACAAGATAAATAATCAAAAATGTAATAGACTTAAAATAAACAACAGTCAAGAATTTTTAAAATGTAAAATATTATTTTAATAAAGTATTTAAAGAAATAAGATATTTAAACCAGTGTGATAGTGCGATGTAGTGCAATGTGCAGTCCAGAGATCAGGATGTACGAGTGAATATGTGTTTGGGGGTTCGGGTCAGGGGGCAAAGGGGGGTGGATGGCAGAGGGGGGAGTGATGGTAGAGCAGGGAGGGAGTTGAGTCTCCTGACAGCCATGCATCTCTGTGGGTATCCACGCATCTCTGTGGGTATCCACGCATCTCTGTGGGTATCTATGCATCTCTATGCATGTCTGTGGGTATCCATGCATCTCTATGGGTATCCATGCATTTCTACGCATCTCTGTGGGTATCCGATCATCTCTATGCATCTCTATGCATCTCTGTGGGTATCCACGCATCTCTGTGGGTATCTATGCATCTCTATGCATCTCTGTGGGTATCCATGCATCTCTGTGGGTATCCATGCATTTCTACGCATCTCTGTGGGTATCCAATCATCTCTATGCATCTCTATGCATCTCTGTGGGTATCCACGCATCTCTATGCATCTCTATGCATCTCTGTGGGTATCCATGCATCTCTGTGGGTATCCATGCATCTCTATGCATCTCTATGCATCTCTGTGGGTAGCCATGCATTTCTATGCATCTCTTTGCATCTCTGTGGGTATCCATGCATCTCTATGCATCTCTATGCATCTCTGTGGGTATCCATGCGTCTCTATGCATCTCTATGCATCTCTGTGGGTATCCATGCATCTCTTTGCATCTCTGTGGGTATCCATGCATCTCTGTGGGTAGCCATGCATTTCTATGCATCTCTTTGCATCTCTGTGGGTATCCATGCATCTCTATGCATCTCTATGCATCTCTGTGGGTATCCATGCGTCTCTATGCATCTCTATGCATCTCTGTGGGTATCCATGCATCTCTGTGGGTATCCATGCATCTCAGTGGGTATCCATGCATCTCTGTGGGTAGCCATGCATTTCTATGCATCTCTTTGCATCTCTGTGGGTATCCATGCATCTCTATGCATCTCTATGCATCTCTGTGGGTATCCATGCGTCTCTATGCATCTCTATGCATCTCTGTGGGTATCCATGCATCTCTGTGGGTAGCCATGCATTTCTAAGCATCTCTTTGCATCTCTGTGGGTATCCATGCATCTCTGTGGGTATCCATGCATCTTTATGCATCTCTGTGGGTATCCAAGCATCTCTATGCATCTCTATGCATCTCTGTGGGTATCCATGCATCTCTATGCATCTCTGTGGGTATCCACGCATCTCTATGCATCTCTATGCATCTCTGTGGGTATCCATGCATCTCTGTGGGTATCCATGCATCTCTATGCATCTCTATGCATCTCTATGCATCTCTGTGGGTATCCATGCATCTCTGTGGGTAGCCATGCATTTATATGCATCTCTTTGCATCTCTGTGGGTATCCATGCATCTCTGTGGGTATCCATGCATCTCTATGCATCTCTATGCATCTCTGTGGGTATCCATGCATCTCTATTGGGAGCTTGACTCGACCCCATGGAAGGGTTGACCCGTGCCATGGAAATTTGGGATTCCCTCCTTCCTGCCAACGGACCGGTTCTCGACACGTGGACGCCTCATCAGCACGCCACGTCAACACCTGTCCAGAACGTGTCACCTCGCACTGAAGCCCGTCCCTACTGGACATCTGTGCCAAAGAGCTTGGTAGCTCATCGGATTCCTCCAGTACACATCAATATTCTGAGCAGATCTCCAGGTTAAAGACGTTGCGATTTGAACACCAAATGTGCCCGCTTTGCAAAACGTTGAGCGCATTGCTATTTCTCGGGGCGTGACGACATGCTGTGTGCACGTGTGTATGTGTGTGTGTATGAGGTGGTGGGGAGCGGTGGTGTAGCGGTTAGCGCGCTGCGCTACGAACCTGGCGACCCGGGTTCGATTCCCGCTCACAGCTAACACCAGTGACGATTATCTGAACCGGTCCTGGGCCTCCCCTAGGTCGACTCAGCCTTAAATGAGTACCTGGTGCGGTGTGTAAATATCGCCGCTAGGGAGACAAAGGCGGTCGGCGTGGTGCTGGCCACCCACCCCCTCGTGTACCGTTCTGGCCTTCATAGGTGCTCGCTAACAGCACTTGCCCCTACAGTCTGTTAAGGCTATATGGGGGATCTTTGTGTATGAGGTGATGCGGTACGGAGGATGTGGAGCTGAGTGGATTTGAGGATGACCGGTACAAGCGGTGTCAAGATCGGCCTCTGTGGAGGAGGCTCGTGAAGGACGCTACTGGGCAGTTGGAGGCAGTCGCCCTCCAACAACAACGGAGGGCGGAGGAGCGACGCTCACAACAACGAGCGGAGCGCCGGGTGGATAAAGCACAGAAAGTTGGTACAACTACTGGTGCATCTACCGGTCATCTCAGTCAGCCAAACCACGGCACCTGCAGGGTCTGTCACGTGGCCTCAACGTGCACTTGGCCTGGCACGGGTGCCATGGTGATGCTACCATCACTTCCTGATGAATGGCGGCTGTATTGGTATTGGTTAGATCCACATACGTGTGGCATTTCTCTACCCCGCCCCCTGTCTCTCACACACAAAGACAAATACCCCCCCCTCCCGTATAGCCTCAACAAACCGTTGGGGCAAGTGCTGTTCGCGAGTAGCAGTACATATGAAGGCCGGCACGGCACAGGAGGGGGGTCAACAACCATGCCCCCTTTGTCTCCCTAGTGGCGATATTTTCACACCGCACCAGGTACTCATTTGAGACTGAGTCGACCTAGGGGAGGCCCATGACCGGTTCGGTTCGGATAATAATAAACTGGCAGGTGCCCGTGAACGGGAATTCAACCCGAGTCGCCGCTCCCCGCACAAGACAAAGATCCCCCATATAGCCTCAAACTGTTGTGGGGGGACAAGTGCTGTTAGCGAGAGGGCCTATGCACTCACACACTTTACCGGAGTTTTGGTAAATATTGATCAACTCTGGCCATCCGTTAAGGCTTTGGGAGCTAAATGGCTTTTTGAAAAACGTCAGCGGCGAAAGAAAAAAAATGTCTATACCTGTGTGTGTGTACGCGTGACATCACCCCTCTTGCTCAAACAACTTACGTCAAAGGCTGACCTTTGCACACCTCGATCCATCGGGGTGGCTTTGGGAGTTCACAGTTGGCCGTGGCTGGGACTCGACCCAATGAGACTGGGGGGGGGGGGGGTAGTTGGGGAAGACTCGGCAGATAATGGCCTTGGCGGGCACGGTGACCACGTGACCGATGACGACGACGATGACGTCACAATGAGAGAAAGGCATGGCCGCTACTCGAGTGCACGCTGGCGCTGTCGGAGGGCGAGTGAAGGTGTGGGTATGCCTCGGCAAGTAAAGGTAATTGTACCCTTTGTACCGGGTTAAAGGGTAAAGGTAAAGCGTAAAGGTGTGAGACATGCCAAGGGGTAAGGTAAAAAGTAGGGTAAAGGCAGGCTCGTTGTTAAATCCTTTATTGACCCACTTCCCGTGATCCAATCGAGCTGACATTTTGCACACAGACTCGTTGTGCGTGACAATTAATTTTCGTGAATTTTTTTCTTCCAAAATTGTATTTTTTAGGGAAAAATATCAATATTTAATTACCAATTGCTTAATGGTGGCAGACAATCATCTGACCCATAGGTGGCAGCCATCTCAAGCCAGAGGACGAGAGGACTCTAGCCGCCCGTTTCATGATGACCCCATACACTCGCTTAGAGAACCACAGACTCACATAGAGACCCACAGACTCACATAGAGACCCAGAGACTCTCATAGAGACCTCACAGACGCACATAGAGATGCAGAGACTCATATGAAGACGAAAATACTCACATAGAGAACCATAAACCTATATGGAGACCCATATACTCACAGATTGACTCAGAGACTAACATATAGACCCTAGACTCACACAGAAACCCGAATATTTACATTATAGACCCAAAAACTCGCATAGAATGTTTAGATGTCAACTCTATCCCCGTACAGATGGACACAAGTGGCGATTAGTCCACACTTTGTCGTACTGCCTTCTCTTGATAGAGTCAGGGTGCAGCTCCTCCTCGACTTCCAACCACGGAAGGGAGTTTCACAACAGCATCTGTGCTGCGGTGATCCACTAACCCCTGCCGTTGCTGCCTATACAGTGCTGGAGGATAACAGGAATCCACGTGTAGCGTCGCAGCCACCACCACCACCACCAAAACCACCAAAACCACACCACCACCACCGCCAAAACCACCAAAACCACCACCACCACCGCCAAAGCCACCAAAACCACCACCACAACCACCACCACCATCACCGCCAAAACCATCACCACAACCACAACTACCACCACCACCATCACCATAACAACCATTACCACAGCCACCGCCACCACCGCCACAACCACCACAACCACCACCACTGCCACCATCACCACCACAGCCACCACCACAACCACAAACACCACCACAGCGACCACCCCATAACCACCGCCACCACAGCCACCACCACAGCCACCACAACCAGCACCACCACATCCACCACCACCACCACCGCCACCATCACAAACACCACCACAGCGTAAATTCTAGATTTGAAGCTTTCGTGATGCAATGATTCATATTCTTAGGTTTTTCGGTAAAGTCACGTAGGTAAAAACATTAAAAAGTTATATCAAATAAAAATAAAAATCACGACGTTTCGGAGGCAACACAAGCTTCCGTCTTCAGGTGGTACCGTCACAGCCACGACAGCTGTATCAAGTAAATGAGAGATTGCAGAAGCTACCAACCATTATATAAACGGAGTGGTAGCTTCTGTAATCTCTCATTTACTTGATACTGCTGTCGTGGCTGTGACGGTACCACCTGAAGACGGAAGCTTGTGTTGCCTCCGAAACGTCGTGATTTTTATTTTTATTGCAGGTAGCTCATGCAATCTCTCATTTACTTGATACAGCTGTCGTGGCTGTGACGGTACCACCACAGCCACCACCACCACCACCGCCACCATCACAACACCACCACAGCCACCACCACTACAACCACCGCGAGAGTAAACAAGCGTTAAACCTCGCAGATATTCCTTCCATTGTCTCCGAGGTGTCTCGCTGCTTAGGAGGGCTTAAGAGGGATCGAGTGTCTTTGTCTGTGACCACACAGGCCAGGCCAGGCCAGCAAACCTGGGGGAAAATTAGTTCGTGCACAGGGTCAAGGGAGTGTCCTCTTTTCTTGGTTCTTTCGGTAAAGTCACGTAGAAGGGAAGTAATAAAATAATAAAAATAAAACATAATAAAAGATAATATTTTATTATAAAATAAAACATAACAAAACGTAATATTTTATCATGTTTTATTTTTATTATTTTATTACTTCCCTTCTCCGTGACTTTACCGAAAGAACCAAGAAGATGAATTTCTGCAGTCACGAAAGCTTTAAATCGGAGTGTCCTCTCTTAGGCGTGGAGGGATGTTTCCCGAAACGTCGGTGTCTGACACCACCACAATTCCCGCGGAGGAGTCATTCTTAATAACACCGCTCAGTGTGACTTAACCGGTAACGTAAAAACACGTGTAGTTTTAAGCTTAGTTTAAATATTGGAGGTTAAACATTCATCCACTGCTATTTGGCATTGTAAATGCATCTGAAACCACTGAACGATTTTGCTACCTTAGGTGATGACCGTTTTTTTACCCAGACCCATGGATTATTTATTTTAATAATGTAGTTTCTAGTGTGCATGAGTGAGTGAATGGGTAGGTGAGAGAATAGGTGAGTGAGTGGGCGAGTGTGTGGATGAGTGAGTGAGTGAATGAGTGGGTGGGTGAGTGAGTGGCTCAGTGAGGGCGTGAATGGGTGAGTGAGTGGGCGAATCAGTGGGTCAGTAAGTGGGTGAGTTGGTAAGTGGGTGAGTGAGTGAACGATTGTGTGAGTGAGGACTCAGTGAGTGAGTAAGTGAGTCAGTAAGTGGTGAGTGGATGAGTGAGTGATTGAGTGAGTACGTGAATGAGTGAGCGAGTGGGCGAGTCAGTGGGTCAGTAAGTGGGTCAGTAAGTGGGTGAGTTGGCAAGTGGGTGAGTAAGTAAGTGAATGAGTGGGTGAGTGAGTGACTCAGTTAGTGAGTAAATTAGTCAGTAAGTGGGTGAGTGTGTGAGTGGATGAGTGATTCACTGAGTGAATGAGTAAGTGGGTGAGTTAGTGAGTTGGTGGGTGAGTGAGTGAATGAGTGGATGAGTGGATGTGTGAGTGAATGAGTAAGTGGGTGAGTTAATGAGTTGGTGGGTGAGTGAGTGAATGAGTGGATGAGTGGATGCGTCAGTGAACGAGTAAGTGGGTGAGTTAGTGAGTTGGTGGGTGAGTGAGTGAATGAGTGGATGAGTGGTTGTGTGAGTGAATGAGTAAGTGGATGAGTTAGTGAGTTGGTGGTGAGTGAGTGAATGAGTGGATGAGTGGGTGAGTGAGTGGATGAGTGGGTGAGTGAGTGGAGCTCACGGGGGAGGGGATCGGGGGAGGTGGGTGAGACTTCAAAACGCATTCGCCCAGAAACTGATCAACTCAATTCCACACGAGCGCCCAGATTGTTTAACCCTCATTGGGGGGAAGATACGAGGGAAAGGCTGTGAGGGGAGGGGCCGCTGGCAGATTGCGCCTTGTTCGACGGTTTGTGACGCTGCACGCGAACTCCCTCTCTCTTCTCTGTCTCTCTCCTCCATCTATCTCTTCTCTCTTCTGTCTCTCCTCTATCTCCCCCTTCTCCCGGTCTACGCGCTCTCCTCTCTCCCCTCTTTCCTCGCTGACCCCTCCCCCCTCCTCGCTCCTCTCTCCCGCAACGGTCACCCCCCGCGTGGAGGTGGCAGCGTTGCCGTTATCAAGATCATCATTATCATCATCATCACCATCATGATCATCATGATCATCATGATCATGATGATCATCATGATCATCATGATCATGATGATCATCATGATCATCATGATCATCATCATCATCATCATCACCAGCATGATCATCATCACCAGCATGATCATAATTTTCATCATCACCATCATGATCATCATCACCAGCATGATCACCATCATGATCATCATGATCATCATCATCATGATCATCATCATCATCACCAGCATGATCATCATGATCATCATGATCATCATCACCATCACCAGCATGATCATCATCACCATCCTGATCATCATCATCATCATGATCATCATCACCAGCATGATCATCATGATCATCATCACCATCATGATCATCATCACCAGCATGATCACCATCATGATCATCATGATCATCATCATCATCATGATCATCATCATCATCATCACCAGCATGATCATCATGATCATCATGATCATCATCACCATCACCAGCATGATCATCATCACCATCCTGATCATCATGATCATCATCATCATCATCACCAGCATGATCATCATGATCGTCATCACCAGCATGATCATCATCATCATCACCATCATGATCATCATCATCATCATCATCATGATCATCATCACCAGCATGATCATCATGATCGTCATCACCAGCATGATCATCATCATCATCATCACCATCATGATCATCATGATCATCATCATCATCATGATCATAATCACCAGCATGATCACCATCATGATCATCATGATCATCACCAGTATGATCATCATCACCAGCATAATCACCATCATGATCATCATGATCATCATCACCATCATGATCATCATGATCATCGTGATCATCATCACCATCATGATCACCATCATCATCATCATCACCATCATGATCATCATCACCATCATCACCATCATCACCATCAACACCATCATGATCATCATCACCATCATGATCATCGTGATCATCATCACCATCATGATCACCATCATCATCATCACCATCATGATCATCATCACCATCATCACCATCATCACCATCATCACCATCAACACCATCATGATCATCATCACCATCATCACCATCATGATGATCATGATCATCATCACCATCATCACCATCATGATGATCATGATCATCATCACCATCATCACCATCATGCGCATCTTTCAGTGAGCGTCGCCGCGTTGGCCAGGAGATGTTAACTACCTCGCCTGGTATGCAGGAGGATCGTGGGTTTAGACCCAGCCCCTGGCCATGGCTGCTGCTGCTGTATATTTCAAGTTTGCGTCTCTCTCTCTCTCTCGCCCCGTGGTGGCGTGAAATTTGCTCCGGGTCCTTCGGTTTTTTCCCCTCCACATTTCGAATCGACATCATGCGTTCAGAGTATCTCGCTGCTAAATGTCAACGTGATGATATCAGCCACTCCGTTGAGCGATCATTCGTGATGGGCAGGTCGCTCCTGAAAAAGAGTTATAATTTCTCAGTGGGCCTTACCTGGTAAAATAAAAAATGTTTAGTTTTCCTATTTTTTCCCTGCCTATCCCTCCCCCATCTCTCCCTCTCTCTCTCTTCGCTCCGTTGGAGTGGCGATAGCCCATGCTCCATGCGGGCAACTCATCAATCCAATTTGCACCTCACTCTGTTGGTGACATCATCGTCAGCATCATCATCGTCATCATCACCATCGTTATCATTGTCGTCAGCATCATCATCATCGTCGTCATCATCATCGTCGTCATCATCATCATCGTTATCGTCATCATTGCCATCATCATCATCATCACCATCGTTATCATCGTCGTCAGCATCATCATCGTCATCGTCATCATCATTATCATTGTCATCATTGTCATCACTATCATCATTGTCATCATTATCATCATCGTCGTCATCATCATCGTCGTCATCATCATCGTCATCATCATCACCATCGTCATCATCACCATCGTCATCATCATTACCGTGGCGGTGTTCATGACGCTCACATTAATTATCGTAATTAGTAAGATATCCGGCCTGGTGGCTAAGTCGTAGAGCAACCAGCGACTCACAATCAGTGGGTCGTGAGCTCAGTCCCCAATTGTGGAAATGAGACGGGGGAGTGGGGGCGGGGCGGGGGGGGGGGAGCGGAGGGGAGGCGGGGGGGGTCAAGGGGGAGGGGATTGGGGCAACGGGGAGGGGGTAAGGGGAGGGAGGGGCGGTGCGGGGGGAGGGTGGACGGGGGGTGGACGGGGGGGGTGGAGGGGGGAGCGATGCGGGGGGGGGGGTAGTGGCCGGGGGGAGGGGGAGCAGCGAGTGAGGGGGCAGGGGGACCGGGGGGGAGAGGAGCAGGGGGGGGAGGGAGGGGGTTGAGGGACGGGGGGATGGGCCCGGTCGACTCAGCCCATCATCCCTCCCTCAGGTGGTTGGTAAACTTGGGGTGAGGGGTCATACAGAGTTTGTCCTGGTTAGAGACTCGCGCTCCGCCATAGTAATGTGGAATTTCCACCGCTGGTTCAGCAGCAGAGTTGTAGGCAAGAGATAATCACGGTTAGTTTGGAGCTTTCGTGACTGCAGGAATTACTCTTTGGTTCTTTCGGTAAAGTCACGTATATATAGAGAAAATAATAAATTAAATAAATAAATTACATATGGTGTGCCTATGTATGTGTCTCTTTCTTGTATCTCTGTGATATCTGTCTCTACTTATATGTCTGTCTATATGTCTCTGGTTCTGTGTTTTATCTCTCTCTCAAATTTAGCATTCTCAGGAAGAACGTAATCAACCGGGTAGGGTGTTGACTGTTATGTTATCTGACTCTCTGTTGTATTACATTACATTTCTAAGTATACTAGATTTGTCTTTCAATTTCATTTATACCTGATGATGATTGCTTGTGTTGCACTCAAAACGTCGTATGCTAGTATTTTTTTTTTCTCTTTACGAGTTCAGTGCATTGTTGAATTAAATATCCGCCACCCGTGTTGATCGTGGCCAGGAATCGAACTCGGGTGGCAGGTTTAGTAACGCGTGGTGCTCACCACCCCGCCAGGGAATCGAACCGTCGACTTATGGATTGCAAGCCGCATTGCGCTCACTATCCCACCAGGGAATCGAACCTTGTGACTGATGTTTTGTAAGTCCCATTATGTTCAACATCGTACCAATGAATCGAACCTGTGACTTGTGGATTGCAAGTCGCATTGTGCTCACTATCCCACCAGGGACTCGAACTTGCGAACTTTGAGTTGCAAGTCCCCGTGTGTTCATCATCCCACCAGGGAATCGAACTTGTGACTTGTGGATTGCAAGTCGCATTGTGCTCACTATCCCACCAGAGTCTCGAATTTGCGAACTTTGAGTTGCAAGTCCCCGTGTGTTCACCATCCCACCACGAAATCGAACCTGTGACTTATGGATTGCAAGTCCCAGTCTGCTCTCCATCCCACCACGGAATCTAACCGGCAGCCTCTGGCTTGCAAGTCCCCGTGTGTTCATCATCCCACCAGGGAATTGAACATGTGACTGATGAATTGCAAGCCCCAGTCTGCTATCCATCCCACCACGAAATCGAACCGGCAGCCTCTGGCTTGCAAGCTTCCAGTTGCTCTCTTTCCACTGAAAGCAACGGATCGTGTCCGCGTCTCTGCTAATCCCCGCATAAATAACGGGTTACGTGGGCCAATATTAATATTTCTTGAAGATTATTCTGCAGGCAAAGCCAATCCGCGTCCCATTGCTCATCCCATTTAATCAGCGATTCCAATTTCTCTGATTTGCCCCCCTCCCCCCCCAGAAATAATCTCTCTCCGCTGAGTAATCCGATTAAGATATCTCTGTTGATGCGATTTTACAATATTCGCGGCCGCGAACTGCCAATGCCCCATTGTTGCACCTTTAAGCGCCGTAATGCTCTACCAGGCGGTGAGTGGACGGGGAATGTCACTACGCTTTATTGTTATCATTATTAGCAGCCTAATTCCACAACTTATTGAGCGAGTTTGTAAAGCCGATGGGGGGTGGTGATGCAGGAGGTAAGAGTTACTGTGTTTTAGCCAGAGTGGATGATTATTGTTATTGTACATTATTCTTATACGACTGGGATTAGGGTTCAAACAGATGTGGGCCGCATTGACGGGAGAAGTGACGGGTGGGCACGTACGGTACGAAAGAGTTTCAGAGCCAGGCACTTTATTTAGACTGGGGAAGGAAATCCGAAGAGCGTTGAAGCTCTTTGTCTTGCTAAAAATGTCTAGTAAGGACGGACAGGACTGCAAAGTCACAACAGCAAACAAATACAAACACACGATAGGAGGGCAAACACTGACCTCGTATAGATGAGAACCTGGTTTCAAGCCCTGGGTGTCTCAGTGTGTCTAAGGGAGTTCGTAGTGGCCGTGTCAGAAACACTGACCTTATACTGTTGAGAACCTGGGTTCAAGCCCTGGGTCTGGGTGTCTCACTGTGTCTAAGGGGGTTCATAGTGGCCGTGTCAGAGACACTTCCCTTATACTGTTGAGAAACTGGGTTCAAGCCCTAGGTCTGGGTGTCTCTCTCTATGTAAGGGGGTTCATAGTGGCCGTGTCAGATTCACTAAGCCAGTATGGTTGAGAACCTGGGTTCGAGCCCTGGGTCTGGGTGTCTCTCTGTGTCTAAGTGGGTTCATAGTGGCCGTGTCAGAGACACTAAGCCGGTATGGTTGAGCACCTGGGTTCGAGCCCTGGGTCTGGGTGTCTCACTGTGTCTAAGGGGTTCGTAGTGGCCGTGTCAGAGACACTGGCCTTATACTGTTGAGAACCTGGGTTCGAGCCCTGGGTCTGGGTGTCTCTCTCTATCTAAGGGGTTCATAGTGGCCGTGTCAGATTCACTTAGCCGGTATGGTTAAGAAACTGGGTTCGAGCCCTGGGTCTGGGTGTCTCACTGTGTCTAAGGGGGTTCATAGTGGCCGTGTCAGAGACACTGACCTCGTACTGTTGAGAACCTGGGTTCGAGCCCTGGGGTCTGGATGTCTCACTGTGTCTAAAGGGGTTCATAGTGGCCGTGTCAGAGACACTGGCCTCGTACTGTGGAGAGCCTGGGTTCGAGCCCTGGGTCTGGGTGTCTCTCTGTGTCTAAGGGGGTTCGTAGTGGCTGTATCAGAGACACTGACCTTATATTGTTGAGAACCTGGGTTCGAGACCTGGGGTCTGGGTGTCTCACTGTTTCTAAGGGAGTTCGTAGCGGCCGTGTCAGAGACACTGACCTTATACTGTTGAGAGCCTGGGTTCAAGCCCTGGGTCTGGGTGTCTCACTGTGTCTAAGGGGGTTCATAGTGGCCGTGTCAGAGACACTGACCTTATACTGTTGAGAACCTGGGTTCAAGCCCTGGGACTGGGAGTCTCTCTCTCTGTCTAAGGGGTACACAATAGAGAAACTGGCACGCAAGTCACTAAATATAATTAACAATTGTGTGCGTTAATTACATACGCCCGATTGATCAAGATCGGTCAAGGCGGCACAAACAACAAGAAACGCAGTCCCAGGCCACACCGAGATAAAGCCACACAATCGTAACAGCCCCTTCATGCAATGGCACCTTACCATACAGACGAGGGCGGTGAGATTGCAACGTGGTGGTGATTACAATGGGTGACAGCACGAACAACGACCAATTCATCTTCCTGGTTCTTTCGGTAAAGTCACGTAGAAGGGAAATAATAAAATAATAAAACATAAAACATAATAAAACAATTCTCACGACGTTTCGGCCACAACGCAAGCAGCCGTCCTCAGGTGAAGAACAGGTCTGTCGGAAAGACAGCATCTGAATGAAACACCACCAGGCTTGGAGCGTATATTTAAGCTGCTGGGTTGGAGGGGGTAGAGCTCCTTGACAAAATAATTTGCATATCAAGAGGAATTTAGCATATGTATGGGAAATGTAGATATGGTATTAGTCATTACTTGTGGAATGCGTAGGAGGTGGGCGGTGGGGTTTCAAATTCATAATATGCCCTTCAGACGCTGTCTTCTCGACAGACCTGTTCTTCACCTGAGGACGGCTACTTGCGTTGTGGCCGAAACGTCGTGATAATTATTTTATGTTTAATTTTTATTATTTTATTATTTCCCTTCTACGTGACTTTACCGAAAGAACCAAGAAGATGAATCCCTGCAGTCACGAAAGCTTTAAATCGAAAAATCAAACGACCAATTCGTCGATAAGCGGTGTTGACATTACCACGGCGTGCGTGTGTGTGCCAGGCTAGGTGCACAGTGGTGGTAGCAGTTTCTGCTCTGGCTCATGGATGTTTTTTTTTATATTGTGGATTTCCAGTGTGAGTGAGTGAGTGAATGAGTGACTCGGTGAGTGAGTAGGCGAGTGAGTGGGTGAGTGAGTGTGTGAACGAGTGACTCAGTGGGTGATTCGGCGAGTGAGTGGGTGAGTGAGCTAAACTCCTCTGGGTAAGACAGTATAATCGTGACGACTCACTCACTCATTCGCTCACTCACTAACTCATTCACTCACCTCACTCACTCATTCACTCACTCACCCATCCAATCACCCACCCACGCATTCACTCACTCACTCATTCACTCACTCACTCATTCACTAACTCACCCATTCACTGACTCACTCACGCATTCACTCACTCACCAACTCAGTCACCCACCCACTCATTCATTTACTCACCCATCCAGTCACCCACTCAGTGATTCACTCACTCATTCACTCTCTCTTCCTGGTCCCTTCAGTTCTCACGTGGTCAAACAACATAAAACCTGAATTGACTCATTCACCGACTCATTCGCTCACTAATTAACCCATTCACTCACCCACTCAGCTCATTAACCCTCTCATTCATTCGCCTTTACGTTCCCGTTCTGGTCACCTCCGTTCTCACCCTGGATTTGACCTCCTGCCATCGAAATGTGGAATGTACTCATTTATCCCAGCGCACGCGTTTCGACATGGGGAGCATCATCAGCAGGCCATGTCGAGACGTATCCAAGAAGGTGTATCTTGCATTGAATCATTTATCCTGCTGTGGCTGATGAGATGTGTAAAATCAATATCTTTTTTTATATATAAGTATGTTCTTACGATGGAGGGATACATGAAATGAGGGTGGTATTATCTCTGCTTATATATGCGAATCATGGAAATATTTTGCCAGTGCCAAAGGATGAAGAATACGAATATTTTTCACCCTTTCTGGTGTTAAGATATCCAAACACCAACTAGGAATCAAGTCCGCATTAACCACACACAGGGCTTGTGCACCATCACCACCAAAACCACCACCACCACCACCTCGCCACCACCACCACCACCACACCACCACCACCAACACCACCACTCCCCACCACCACCAACACCACCACCACCACCACACCACCACCATCCAATCACCACCAACACCACCCCGCCACCACTGTCTCCTCCACCACCACCAACACCACCACCGCCACCGCAACTACCACCCAAATCACCACCAACACCACCCGCCACCACTGTCTCCTCCACCACCACCACCACCGCAACCACCACCCCACTACCACCACCAACAACACTCCCATCACCACCACCACTACCACCAACCACCGCCTCCAACACGACCACCACCATCCACCATCACCCGCAGCACCACAACACCACTCCCACCACCACCACAACCGCCCCACCAGCACCGCCACCACCAGCACCACCACTACCACCACCCCCAGCACCACCAACACCACTCCCACCACCACCACAACCGCCCCCACCAGCACCGCCACCACCAGCACCACCACTACCACCACCCCCAGCACCACAAACACCACTCCCACCACCACAACCCACCCCACCACTCTCATCTCGCTCTCATCTCTCCCCCACCCCTCTCCACTAATAGGCAGTCATCTCGCTCCGTGATCTGCCGCCTCAGGTTTAATTGTTGCAGGTGTTGAGATCCACTCAGCCATCGGCGGCGACATGGAGCGGCTAATGGCGATACAAATTATATGTGTGCCTTGCAGAGACCCCCCCCCCCNACTACTACTACCCCCACCATTAACAGAGCTCTTCTCCCTCCCTCCCCCACCACCACCACCACTACAGCCACCCACCCTCTCCAATACAGCAATCAAGCACTGCTGGCTGAGATGTATGCACGCCGCGTTTCTTCGCAGATTTGCGAGTGGTAGGGTGGTTGTGCGGTTATTGGGAGGTTTGGTTGGGATGCTATCACTGCTGCTGTTGGTGATAGTCCGTGGTGGTGGTGGTGGTTGGTGGTGGTGGTGGTGGTTGTTGTTGGTGGTGGTTGGTGGTGGTGGTTGTTGTTGTTGGTGGTGGTGGTGGTGGTTGTTGTTGTGTGGGGGTGGTGGTGGTGGTGGTTGGTGGTGGTGGTTGGTGGTGGTGGTGGTTGTTGTTGTGTGGGGAGTGGTGGTGGTTGGGGTGGTGGTTGGTTGTGGTTGGTGGTGGTGGTGGTGGTTGGTGGTGGTGGTGGTTGTTGTTGTTGTGTGGGAGTGGTGGTGTGGCGGTGACCGCTACGCTGCGTCAAGAACCCGGCGACCCGAGTTCGATTCCAGCTCGCGGGCCAACACCCAGTGACGATTATTTGAACCGGTCCTGGGCTTCCCCTAGGTAGACTCAGCCTCAAATGAGTACCTGGCGCGGTGTAGTTAAACATCGCCACTCGGGAAACAAAGACGGCCGGGCGTGGTGCTGGCCACCCACCTTGCCTCGCTAACAGCACTTGACCCTACAGTCTGTTAAGGCTATACGGGGGACCTTTGTCTTTGTTTTGTTTTGGTATCTACATCCGTCGTAGGGGGGGGGGAGCGGTGGCGCAACGGTTAGCGCGCTTTCGCTACCGAACGGGCGTTCTCGAGTTCCATTCCCGCTCACGGCACTGGGCCTCCCCTAAGTGGACTCGGCATCAAATCGAGTATCTGGTGCGATGTGTTGGCATCGCCATTGGGGAGACAAAGGCGGCCGGGCGTGGTGCTGGCCACCCACCCCCTCGTGTGCCGTGCCGGCCTTCATTGGTGCTGCTCGCTAACTGCACTTTGCCAAACAGTCTGATACAGGCTATAGGGGGGATCTTTGTCTTTATTGTTGTTATTGTAGTGGTGGTGGTGGTGGTCGTGTGAGCATGGAAATGAAATAATGTGCTTTGAATTAATTAATTTTTGCAGATGTTTTAAAAAGGGAAAAGTTAATACTTGCTGTCTGTGCGCCGTTCCCCCCCCACATTTTCAAGGGTCAGATGTGTTTAATGAATTGATGGATCGTGTGTGTTCGTCTGCTTGTCTGCGTGTGTGTGTGTCAGTATGTGTTTGTGTGTGCGGGGGTATGTAGCGGTTAGCGTCGTAAACCCGGTAACCCGGGTTCGATTGTTCACCAACACCAGTGACAATTATCTGAACCGGTCCTGGGCCTCCCATAGGTCAACTCAGCCTCAAATGAGTAACTGGTGCGATGTGCAAACATCGCCACTGGGGAGACAAAGGCGGTCGGGCGTGGTGCTGGCCACCCACCCCCTCGTGTACCGTTCCGACCTTCATAGGTGCTCGCTAACAGCACTTGCCCCTACAGTTAAGGCTATATGGGGGATCTTTGTCTTTTGTGTGCGATCGGTATGTGTGGCGTGCTGCCTACACCCAGTTCCTAATTCCGAGAGCGATATCTGAACCGGTCCTGGGCCTCCCTAGGTCGACTCAGCCTCAAATGAGTACCTGGTACGGCGTGTAAATATCGTCACTGGGGAGACAAAGGCGGCCGGGCGTGGTACTGGCCACCCACCCCGTTGTTGCCGTGGCGACCTTCATAGGTGCTCGCGAACAGCACTTGCCCCAAATGCTGTTTAAGGCTATACGGGGGTCTTTATCTTTGTGTGTGTGCGGTTGATCGTTGAGTGATTGCGTGACCGTGGGTTTGGCTCTGGCAGTCGCTTCTCACCTTGTGTGGTCCTTCCTCGATGGCATTTCTATCTTGAAGGTAACACAAAATACAATTCCCACCACCACCACCTTACCCACCTACTTTAACCCAACCACGAATGCTCTTTTTTCTTTTCTTGTTCAAACGTTATCAGCCCCAACTTTGTTGCACGCTCGGAAGATAATCGCGAGGTGGAATCGCTGGATGCCAGAGCGAATCATCATCATCATCAACAACATCACCATCATCAACAACCTCACCACCACCATCATCAACAACATCACCACCATCACCGTCATCAACATCACCACCACATCATCAACAACCTCACCACCACCATCATCATCACCACCATTATCACTGCCATCGCCGCCACCACCACCATCATCATCAACAACATCACCATCATCATCACCACCATCATCATCAACAACATCACCATCACCACCACCATCATCATCACCACCATCACCGCCATCACCACCACCATCATCATCAACAACATCACCATCATCATCAACCACCACCATCATCATCAACAACATCACCATCATCATCAACAACATCATCATCAACAACAACACCACCACCATCATCATCAACAACATCACCATCATCATCAACAACATCACCATCAACATCACCACCATCATCATGACCTGCGTCAACATTCATTATGTTATCGCGTTTTCAACTTCACTTCCACGACCGTCGTCGTAGCATATCAAACAATCGTCGTCTTTTTTTTAAATCCTTTATATTAAGTTCACTTGCTTGCTTACGACCGTGCAAATCTTTCGGTCGTTTTTTAACCCACTTCCCGTGATCCAATCGAGCTGACATTTTGCACACAGACTCGTTGTGCGTAACAATTAATGTTCGTGAAATGTTTTTTTACAAAATTTTACACAGTTTAGGGAAAACAAATTAAATATTTAATTACCAATTGCTTAATACTGGCAGACAATCATCTGACCCATAGGTGGCAGCCATCTCAAGCCAGAGGACGAGAGGACTCTAGCCGCCACGCATATAAAGGATTTATAGTTAAAAACTTTGTTTTACGGGTTATACTTGTTTACCATTATCACAACCACCATCATAACCACCATCACAACCACCATCATCAAAGGCAAAGACCCCCGTATAGCCTTAACATACTGTAGGGCAAGAGCTGTTAGCGAACACCTATGAATGCCGGCATGGCACACGAGGCGAGGGAGGGGTGGGTGGCCAGCACCACGCCGAGCCGCCTTTGTCTCCCCAGTTGGCGATATTGACGACAAACCAGCGCCTTGCACTCCCTTGAGGCTGAGTCGAGGCACGGGGAGGCCTAGGAATAGTTCAAATCATCGTCACTGGTATTGACCGTGAGCGTGAATCGAACCCGGAAAGCCGGTTTTGTAGAAGCAGAGCGCTAACCACTACCCCCCTCATCATCACAACAACAATCGCCACGTTGACATCATCGGTATCATCATAATCACCGCAGCCGTTGACAAAGATCCCCCGTGTAGCCTCCAACGGGCTGTTGGGGCAAGTGTTGTTAGCGAGCAGCGCCTATGAAGGCCTGCACTGTGGACATCCGACAAAGATGCCGACCATTGGCTCTGCTTACTGATGAGGCACTGAGTGTCAAAACCGGTCCAGAGTTAAATTTCGATTTAAAGCTTTCGTGACTGCAGGGATTCATCTTCTTGGTTCTTTCTTTTTGTGACTTTACCGAAAGAACCAAGAAGACGGTCCAGAGTTGTCGGCTTGTCTTGAATCAAGGCCGCGGATATGATGCGTTCTCAAGATGGCCGTGCTGATGATGGGATGCGTGCAAAAATAAAAAAAACTATAATTTTTTTGTTATTTATGCACGCCGAGAGACTGATGGTGGGTTTTAGGAGACATCGCGTAATGCCTCTGTTTTGTTATTCACTCCCAGCTGTCGTGCGGGTGGTCTACATCACGGGAAGTGGAGTAGAGTCAAGAATGGAGTGTAAACGATTTCAACTATTGGTGTTTATTATACCATGTAAGTGCCCACTGAGTTACGTAGCGCTTTTTTTAAAGAAGAAGCAACCTTGCCAACAAAAACAAGCGCAACGAACACGGCTAATCACGTGGGAATTTACATCAAGTCGGGAGTGACCGGTAACAAATCCACACAGCCATGGAGAGAGAGAGAGAGAGACACGCGCAAACTACAAGTATACAGCAGCATGCGTCAGAGACGGGATCGAGCCCATGACCTCCTGCACACCAAGCGATGCAGTTAACATCCACTCCAACGAGACGTCCGGATTGGCCGGGCAGTTTTTTGTTAATTTTATATTTTTCCTGCTGATTTTGGCGTCACTCGCGCGGGGGATCGCGTTGCCAACCATCCCGGATTGGCCCGGGACTTTTTTCCGCATGGACACGGTAGAAGACGGCGCGCGCCACGCCCGGGGGATGGATGGATGCGTCGAGGTGGCATCCACCAGAAAGTTGAGTCGGTCTGGCGGGATTTTGCATCCGGTAGTGGATGGAACGTTGCTGATGATGATGGTGCTGATGATGATGACGATGATGATGATGGTGCTGATGATGACGATGATGATGGTGCTGATGATGACGATGATGATGATGGTACTGATGACGATGATGATGGTGCTGATGACGATGATGATGATGATGATGCTGACGATGATGGTGCTGATGATGATGACGATGATGATGATGGTGCTGATGATGACGATGATGATGGTGCTGATGACGATGATGATGATGGTGCTGATGACGATGATGATGATGCTGATGATGACGATGATGATGGTGCTGATGATGATGACGATGATGATGATGGTGCTGATGATGACGATGATGATGGTGCTGATGACGATGATGATGATGGTGCTGATGACGATGATGATGATGATGCTGATGATGACGATGATGATGATGGTGCTGATGATGATGGTGCTGATAATGATGATGGTGCTGATGATGACGATGATGATGATGATGGTGCTGATGACGACGATGATGATGGTGCTGATGATGACGATGATGATGATGGTGCTGATGATGACGAGATGATGATGATGGTGCTGATGATGATGATGATGGTGCTGATGACGATGATGATGGTGCTGATGATGATGATGATGACGATGATGATGGTGCTGATGACGATGATGATGATGGTGCTGATGATGATAATGATCACGATGACTTAAGAATAGATTAACTGTGTCGGTAATCGGGACACAAAACAAACATTTAACTGCGGTTGCTATGTAAACACAATATTTGGGTACGAGTGCTCGATAACGTATCTCTTGGAAATGACACAAGGGCAGACTTTGTGTGTGCGTCTATGTGTGTGTCCGTGTGTGTGTCCGTGTATGTGTCAACGTGTGTGTCCGTATGTGTGTTCGTGTATGTGTTCGTGTATGTGTCCGTGTATGTGTCTACGTGTTAGGGGGCACAAGTGATGCGTCAACCAGTCATCTCGGTCATCTCGGTCAGTCGACCCGTGGCACCTGCTGAGTCTGCCCCGTGACCTCCTGCCAGCGGGCGTTCGACACTTCACGTGGTAGCCTCAACGTGCACTTGGTCTGGCACAAGCGTCGTGGTGACGTCACCGCCACTTAGTGGCGAATGGCGGTTGTTGTTGTTGTTGTCTACGTGTCTATGTGTGTGTCTGCGTAGGTGCTCGCTAAAAGCACTTGCCCCTACAGTCTGTTAAGGCTATATGGCGGATATTTATCTTTGTCTGCGCGTGTGTCCGTGTGTGTGTTTCTGTTTGTGTCCGTGTATGTGTCAACGTGTGTGTCCGTGTGTGTTTCTATGTGTGTGTGTCTACGTGTGTGTCCGTGTGTGTGTCTACGTGTGTGTGTCCGTGTGTGTGTCTACGTGTGTGTCCGTGTGTGTGTCTATGTGTGTCCGACCGCCTTTGTCTCCCCAGTGGCGATGTTTAGACACCGCACCAGATACTCATTTGAGGCTGAGTCGACCTAGGGGAGGCCCAGAACCGATTCAGATAATCGTCACCGGTGTCGGCCGAACTCGGGTCGCCGGGTTCGTAGCGCAGCGTACGGCTAACCACTACACTACCGCTCCCCCACACACACAGACACACACGAACACGGTCACACACACACACAGACACACACGAACGCGCACCGACACACACGCACGCGCCCACAAAAAGACAAAACAATGTAGTCTTGAAAATAAAACACAATTTTTTTTTTCAAATTGACTGAAGTCTCTCCAAATGAAAAAAAAAAATACCCGTAGACCACAGAGAACAGCAGGTGTGTCCACGCCAGACATGAAAGCTGTGCGCGCGTGAGTGGGAGCGGTAATGCAGTGGGAAGACAAAGGCGGCCGGGCGTGGTTGCTGCTAACAGCACTTGCCCCTACAGTCTGTTACAGGCTACACGGGGGACCTTTGTCTTTGCTGCCTTACGAACTGGGTGTCCCCGAGTTCGATTCCACACTCAGGGTGACAAACGCCGGTGACGATTATTATCTGAGCCGGTCCCTGGGCCTCGCCTAGATCGACTCAGCCTCAAATGAGTAACTGGTGCGGTTGTGTGAGACGTGTGTGGGAGCGGTAGTGCAGTGGGAAGACAAAGGCGGCCGGGCGTGATTGTTGCCCCCCCCCCCTTCTTCGTGTACCGTGCCGGCCTTCATAGGTGCTCGCTAACAGCACTTGCCCCTACAGTCTGTTACAGGCTACACGGGGGACCTTTTTCTTTGCTATCGCGTGCTCACGTGCGTGGGTGGCGAGCGCGCTGGCTTGCGAACTGGGTGGTCCCGAGTTCGATTCCACACTCAGGGTGACAAACACCGATGACGATTATTATCTGAGCCGGTCCTGGGCCTCGCCTAGGTCGACTCAGCCTGAAATGAACAACTGGTGCGGTTGTGTGAGACAAAGGCGGCCGGCGACAGTGCTGGTCACCCACCGCACACCTGTGCTAGTGCCGGCCTTCATAGGTGTTTGCTAGTTAAGAGCACTTGCCCCGATCGTCTGATCGAGGCTATACTGGGAGATCTTTGTCTTTGTGTGCGCCCGCGCGCGCGTGTGTGTGTGTGTGATCTCTTTAGGGGTCGTTTTACAAAAAGCCTGCCCGGCATGAACATCAAAAGCAGTGAACGAACGCACACTCACGCACACACAAATACACACACTCACGCACACACACTCACGCACACACAAATACACACACTCACGCACACACACTCACGCACACACAAATACACACACTCACGCACACACACTCACACACAAATACACACACTCACACACACACACTCACACACACTCACACACAAATACACACACTCACACACACTCACGCACACACACTCACACACACACAAATACACACACTCACACACACTCACGCACACACTCACACACAAATACACACACTCACACAAACTCACGCACAAATACACACACTCACGCACACTCACGCACACACAAATACACACACTCACGCACACACACTCACACACAAATACACACACTCACACACACACAAATACACACACTCACGCACACTCACGCACACACAAATACACACACTCACACACACTCACGCACACACACTCACACAAATACACACACTCACAACACTCACGCACACACTCACACACAAATACACACACTCACACACACTCACACACACACTCACACAAATACACACACTCACACACACTCACGCACACACTCACACACAAATACACACACTCACACACACTCACGAACAAATACACACACTCACGCACACTCACGCACAAATACACACACTCACACACACTCACGCACACACACTCACACACACACACAAATACACACACTCACACACACTCACACACAAATACACACACTCACACACACTCACGCACACACACTCACACACACACACAAATACACACACTCACACACACTCACGCACACACTCACACACAAATACACACACTCACACACACTCACGCACAAATACACACACTCACGCACACTCACGCACACACTCACACACACTCACACACACACAAATACACACACTCACGCACACACACTCACACACAAATACACACACACACTCACGCACAAATACACACACTCACACACACTCACACACACACAAATACACACACTCACACACGCTCACACACATTCACGCACACACACTCACGCACACACAAATACACTCACGCACACACAAATACACACTCACACACAAATACACACACTCACGCACGCACAAATACACACACTCACACACACACACTCACGCACGCACACACAAATACACACACTCACACACACACAAATACACACACTCACGCACACTCACACACACTCACGCACACTCACGCACACTCACGCACAGAAATACATCTCTTCCCGTGTAGCCTCAAACAGACAGTAGGAGCAAGTTCTGTTAGCGAGCACCTATTATGAAGGCCGGCACGGCACACGAGGGGGTGGGTGGCCAGCTACCACGCCCGGCCGCCTTTGTCTCATCAGTAATTATGGTCATTCATAACACCAGGTACTAATTTGAGACTTAGTCGACCTAGGGGAGGCCCAGCACCGGTTCATATCATCGTCACTGGTGTTGGCGGTGAGTGGGAATTGAACTCTGGTGGTAGCCCAGTTCGAAGCCCGGCGCGCTAACCACTGCGCCACCGCTCCCCATATTCACACGCAAATACAAATAGCCCCATATAACCTGGGCAGACTATTGGGGCAAGTGCTGTTAGCGAGCATCTATGAAGGTCGTTAGGGCACACAAGGGGGTGGGTGGCCAGCACTACGCCCGGCCGCTTTTGTCTCCCGAAAGGCGAAGTTTTTTCACACCGCACCAGGTACTCATTTTTAGTCTGAGTCGACCTAGGGGAGGTCCAGGACCAGTTCACATGATCGTCACTGGTGTTGGCCGTGAGCGGGAATCGAACTCGGAAAGCTGGGTTGGTAGCGCAGCGCGCTAACCGCTACACTGCCGCTCCCCGCTATACAATGGCACACACACACAAAGACAAATATACCCCGTATAGCCTCAACGTACTGTTGGGGCAAGTGCTGTCAGCGAGCACCTTTAAAGGCCGGAACAGCACACGAGGTGGTGGGTGGCCAGCACCACGCCCGACCGCCTTTATCTCCCCAATAGCGATGTTTACACACCGCACCAAGAACTCATTTGAGGCTTAGTCCACCTAGGGGAGGCCTAGGAACAGTTCACTTAATTGCCACTGGTATTGGCATTGAGCGGGAATCGAACTCGGAACGCCAGATTCGTAGCGCAGCGCGCTAAGCGCTGCACCACCGCTCCCCACACACACACGTGCACACAGACGCACACGTGCACACACACGTGCACACACACGTGCACACACACACATATATGTACACACACGTGCACACACACACGTGCACACACACATACACGTACACACACACGTGCACACACACGTGCACACACACACATACATGTACACACACACGTGCACACACACACGTGCACACACACACGTGCACACACACACATACACACACACACACACACGTGCACACACACACATGTACACACACACGTGCACACACACACGTGCACACACACACACGTGCAAACACACACACATGTACACACACGTGCACACACACACGTACACACACACGTGCACACACACACGTGCACACACACACATACACACACACGTGCACACACGCACGTGCACACACACGCACACGTGCAAGCGCACACACGAGCCGTCAAGAGTAATGGAGAAGGGGAGAGTTAGGGGTTAAGGGGGGAGAGAGAGATGGAAAACAATGAATTAATTGAATTACTAAAAGTAATGAACACCCCCCCACCCAACCCCACCATCATAGCCGAACTCAAGCCCTTCCCAAACCTTTTCCCAAGCAGATTCCAATCTTTCCACATGGCTGCATCGGCCGGGGTTGAATCTATCGGAGGCATTGGCGACTAACGCTCCCGTTGCGTGAGCGACCGTCCAGGTGTGTGTAGCGAGCGGTGGCGCAACGGTTAGCGTTGCGCTACGAACCCGGCGACACGAGTTCGATTCCCGCTCACGGCCAACACCGGTGACAATTGTCTGAAACGGTCCTGGGCCCCGCCTAGGTAGACTCAGCCTCAAATGAGTACCTGGTGCGGTGTGTAAACATCGCTATTGGGGAGATAAAGGCGGTCGGGCGTGGTGATGGCATGCCACCCCCTCGTGTGCCGTGCCGGCCTTCGTAGGTGCTCGCTAACAGCACGTGCCCCAACAGTCTGCTAAGGCTATATGGGGGTCTTTGTCTTTGTCCAGGTGTGTGTGTAGCGAGCGGTGGCGCAGCGGTTAGCGCTACACTGCGCTACGAACCCGGCGACCCGAATTCCATTTCCGCTCACGGCCACAAACACCGGTGACGATTATCTGAAACGGTCATGGGCCTCCCCCTAGGTCGACTCAGCCTCAAACGAGTACCTGGTCCGGCGTGTAAACATCGCCACTGGGGAGAAAAAGGCGGTCGGGCGTGGTGCTGGCCACCCACCCCCTCGTGTACCGTTGCGGCCTTCATAGGTGCTCGCTAACAGCACTTGCCCCTACGGTCTGCTTAAGGCTGGGGGATCTTTGTCTTTGTATGCCTGTGTGTTGGGGTCTTTGTGTGAGTGTTTGTGTGTGGATGCTGGGGTCTAAGATTCATTGTATCGCGCTGAGCAGCGGTGGTTAGCGCTACGCCGTGCTACGAACCCCGGCCACCCGAGTTCAATTCCGCTCACGGCCATCAACACCGGCGACGATTACCTGAAACGGTCATGGGCCTCCCGTAGGTCGACTCAGCCTCAAATGAGTACCTGCTACCGACGTGCAAACACCGCCGACATCACTTTCCCCAGAAAGTCTGTTCAAAGCAGAACGGGGGGGAGATATTTGTCTTTTGTGTCCACGTGAATGTACCTGGGCATTTGCGTGTATCTGCTGCGTACGTGGGTGGACGTGCGTCTCTGCATGTTACACGTATGTGTGTGTGTCTTACAGGTGCTGCTTAACAGCACTTTGCCCCAACAGTCTGTTAAGGCTACACCTGGGGAACTTTGTCTTTGTGTGCGTGTGTGTGTGTGTGCTTGTGTGTACGTGTGTGTTTTAAAGGTTAAAAAGATGGGGAAACCTTTGTGTAAACACGAGTATGTGCTGGCATTACCCCATACTCGTAAGGTATGTAGATACTGGTCCCCCGTATAGCCTTGCAAGGCGATTGGGGCAAGTGCTGTTAGGGAGTTTCACCTATGAAGGCCGGCACGGCACAACGAGTGGGCGAGTGACCAGCGACCACGCCCGGCCGCCTTTGTCTTCCCGAGTGGCAGTGTTGTTGCACATCACACCAAGGTTTTCATTTGAGGCTGAGACGACCTAGGGGAGGCCCAGGACCGGTTCAAACGATCGTCACTGATGTTGCTGGCCGTGAGCGCATAAGGTACACACACACACAAGCATGCACACAGTCAAAGATACCCCGTATAGTCTTCGTGACTGTTGTGGCAAGTGCTGTTAGCGAGCACCTGTGAAGGCCGGCACGGCACACGAGGGGGTGGGTGGCCAGTACCACGCCCGTCCGCCTTTGTCTCCCCAGTGGCGATGTTTACACGCCGCACCAGTTGCTCATTTGAGGCTGAGTCGACCTCGGGGAGGCCCAGGACCGTTTTAGATAATCGTCACGTGGTGTTGGTGGCCGTGAGCGGGTTAACCGTACTGCCGGGTTCGTAGTGCAGTGCGCTAACCACTACAACCACCGCTCCGCTCGTCTCTACACACACACACAGGCACACACAGGTAACTCTATACAAATCAAACACGTGTCATCATCGTCTGCAGCGTCCTGCTGGTCTGTTTGCCACTGGATTTACCCAGTGACGTTAACTGGACGAAACCTCCCGTAAGATATCATGCAAATATAAAGATCAGGCAATTTCAATCAGCCAGGAGGAATTCCTCGCCACGTCTCAAGCCAGAGTGGTGTAGAATATTGACTTAAAGCTTTCGTGACTGCAGGAATTCATATGCTTGGGTCTTTCGGTAAAGTCACGTAGATAGGTTCAAAGAAAATAGCAAAACATAACAAGAATAACAGATCTTCTTGGTTCTTTCGGTAAAGTCACGTAGAATGGAAATAATAAAATAATAAAAATAAAACATAATAAAATAATTCTCACGACGTTTCGGCCACAACGCAGGCAGCCGTCCTCAGGTGGAGAGCAGGTCTGTCGAGAATTATTTCCATTCTACGTGACTTTACCGAAAGAACCAAGAAGAAGATGAATCCCTGCAGTCACGAAAGCTTTAAATCGAAGAATTAACAGAGTAATGTTATTTAGTTTGAGTGCAACTCGGACTCAAATCATCGATCGCGATGACGACTATGCATGTGTACCTATAATCACCACAATCAGCATTACCACGAGCATCATTATCATCATCGAATACACAGATCTCCCGTACAGCCTTAACATGCTGTTGGGGCAAGTGCTGTCAGCAAGTAGCAGCACCTATGAATGCCGGCACGGCACACGAGGGGATGGGTGGCCAGCACCACGCCCGGCCGCCTTTGTCTTCGGAGTGGCAACATTTACACATCGCACCAGGTACTCAATTGTGGCTGAGTCCACCTAGGGGTGGACCTGGACCGGTTCAAATAATCGTCACTGGTGTTGGTGGCTGTGAGCGGGAATCGAACTCGGGTCGCCGGGTTTGTAGCGCAGCGATATGCATCGTCATCATATTTACGATCATCATCATCACTACCACCATCATCACCACTACTACCATCACTATTATCATCACACCCATCATCACTACCACCATCAGAATCACCACCACTACCATCCACCATCACTACCACCATCATCACCACTACTACCACTATCATCACCACTATTACCACCACCACCATCATCATCACTAACATCATCAAATTCACCATCAGAATCACCACCGCTACCATCATCATCTAATGTATCTAATGTACCCCTTTACTTATTCTTAGTTTTTTTTCGGTAAAGTCACGTAGGTAAAACATTAAAATTAATAAAAGTAAAATAAAATAAAAATCACGACGTTTCGGAGGGAACACAAGCTTCCGTCTTCAGGTGGCTGTGACGGTGTTGCCTCCGAAACGTCGTGATTTTTATATTAGTTTACTTTTATTAATTTTAATGTTTTACCTACGTGACTTTACCGAAAAAACCTAAGAATATGAATCCTTGCAGTCACGAAAGCTTCAAATCTAGAATTACCCCTTTACTTCTTCCTGTTCAAATCCTTCACACTTTAACCATCCTCCCCCTTCTCCTCTTCTAAACTCACCCATTTCACTACCATCGCCCTTCCTTGCCATCTCTTCCCCTCCCCAACACTCAAACCCCATCCTTTTGCCCCATCAGCAAATAACTAGTTATTTGCTGATGGGAAGGACAACAAACTAAACACAAAAAGCAGTTTTGAATAAATGAGTTTTCAATCTTGATGGTATAAAGTGCATGTCTCCCGGTGACTTACTCACATTTATACAGAGAGAGAGAGAGAGCTGCTTCACATAGCTTACAAAACGGAGATCCAGAATCAAGGTCGTGATTATTATAGATATTGGGACACACACACACACCCCTCCCCCAATATCAGATATGCTCAAAATGCCCCCCCCCCCCCCAATATTTTGCTATCAAATAGATTTCTGTGTATATGAGTGTGGTTATGGTTGTACTTTATTAATCCCTAATCTCTGCCATTACATACAATGAAAGGAGAAAAGGTAAAACAAGTGAAACAGAGCAATGTCATACAATACACTCTTAGACATTGTTGTAAAACATAAATGAAAGTTCATCCTGTGTGTTAGTGCATTTTTGATATTTAAGGCAGGAAATTCTTTTAAAATTTTGATTTTTTTTCTAGGGGGGGGGGGTCCCCCCACCCCCTGGAAGATTTGGTCCCTCCCAATGTTGACTCCATGGCTGCGGCCTTGTACAGAATAGAATGATGTAGTTACAGGGGCAGTGTCGCAGGGTATCGAGAGGCGAGCGACAGTGATAACAGGCTACTTAGGGCTCGCGAACGGGGCTACGGGGGAGTGGAAGGGTGGAGGGGCGAGGGGAGGGAAGAGGAAGGGAATGGGCAATAGATAACAGACGAATTCAACACATCGTAGGCTATTGCGATTAATATTACCCGTATTGAATGTTGTTTTTGGGGTTATTTCGCGTAAAAAAATGTGTTGTTAAACCCATTACCATCTAACCAATCGAGCAAGCGTTCGTCGCGTTAACAAAAACATGCCAATTCGTCACTAGCACACCGGTTTACGTGTTGGAGAGTAAGCCCACAGCAACATTGAAAAGTTACGAGTACTGTGAGATTTCGCTGGTGATTACAACAACAACAACAATAACAGTAACCGCGACAACAACAACAACAACAAGCAGCTTCATCAGGCGATGAGACAATAATTGTCAAGAAGTCGTCCTGTGTCCCGGCTAATATTACGGAGCGGAAGAGGCGAGGCTGGCTCTTGCCGATGAGACATTAAAATAATAAAAATAATAAAAATAAAAATAATAAAATAATTCTCACGACGTTTCGGCCACAACGCAAGTAGCCGTCCTCAGGTGAAAACCAGGTCTGTCGATACGATTTTTATTATCATTTTATTACTTCCCTTCTACGTGACTTTACCGAAAGAACCAAGAAGATGAATCTCTGCAGTCACGAAAGCTTTACATCGAAATTGAACTCCCATAAATAAAGGCCGGGTATGAAAAAAAAATGGGAATATGTTTTTTTCCCTTTCTGGCAATACATCAGGAGGCGTTGAGATGTTTACACACGAGATAGATGTTTGGGTTAGATCGCGTAAATTTAAAAAACCCGTGTGATGATGATATTGGTAGCGAAAGGCTACGCGTTAAACTGAAAGATAAAAACCTTTTGCGAGAAATCATGTCTGCATTAACACGCACGGCAATCGTGTTGAACATGCAAATAAAACATGCTCTGATAACACTGGTCAACAAAAAAAAAACATTTTTTTCTGGCCTGGACTTTTGCAGCTGTTTTAGACTAATTTCAGGGTGCTGATTCAAATCTGATCTCAGATTTGCTCTATCACATTTATTGCTATCGGCATACCCCATTTTCATTGATTTTACCCGAAATTAACTCCGTCACTTATGATTGCAATTGTTGCGAGTCAGTGACTGCTTTAGTGTTAAATATGGTGCTGTATTTTTAGATAGTGTGTTTATAATATCATTTTATGTAGATATCCACATTTATTTAATATTTTTCTTCTGCAGTTTTTATTGAAAATGCATATTTATATCTCAAAAACCTGATGTGATAGACAAAAACTGATGCCAGATTTGGAATCAGCACCCCAAAATTCCATTAAACCCGTTGAATACCTTATGCCAGAAAGTGTGTTGACCAGTGTAATATATGGCATTTTATATTCTTAGCTTTTTTCGGTAAAGTCACGTAGGTAAGAACATTAAAATTAAAATTAATAAAAAGTAAAATAAAAAATATTTTACTTTTATGAATTTTAATTAAAAAAATTTACCTACGTGACTTTACCGAAAAAAACCTAAGAATATGAATCCTTGCAGTCACGAAAGCTTCAAATCTAGAGTATATTGCATTGTTGTTTAAGCTGATTGGCCACACCAGAGAAATACTTCTTCAGGGGCGATTCTCACGACCAGTGTCAGAGCAGAGAAGTTCAAGTTCAAGTATTAGGTATAGCCCTGTGAGCCATTGGGCTCTTGAATCGGGTACAACCGCAACAAACAAAAAACAAAAAATCAACAAGAAAACATCTTAAAGTGACTATGTGACTAAGTGCAAACAGAAAATCCAAGAAAAGACTGCAAAATATTGCAGAAAAAAACACCGCACACCAACGCTGTGTGCAAAAATCCCAGTGGGATGCAAGTCAAACAACAACAACAACAACAACCACAAGACAACTTAGATTAAGGCCATCAGTCTAACTCTGTACTACAACAAACAAACATGGCTAAACCAATACACTTTTCGAAATCACCAAAATAAAGCCATGAAAGCAATGAAAAAGCAATCAGAAAACAAAGGGGGACAGTACAAAGACAATGCCACTCTCAGGACATTTATAGCTCGGAGTTGAGCAGCTACAACTTTAATCATTTATTTTTTTGTACTTTGATACTGGCAAAAAAGGTCCATTTTAAAGGCCGTGTTTGGCTATGGGATGTGTACAATGAAACAAAATAACTTTTCTATTTCATTAATACATGCTGTGTCCGTTTATGGCTTCTGTTACGAATGACAACTCTTGCAGAGTGTGTGAGTTGAGAGCATTCTGATGATTTCGCTTCTATAAAGGTCCGCGTGACAGCCATTCGTTGATTCCATCACGTGTGGCCAGGGTCGTTTCTGCAAAATAAGTTAACGAGGCACCTCAGTGGGGCTTTGCCTCATAGGATGGGATGGTTTCGTGTAGTATTTGTGTGTGTGTTTGGGTGATTTCTTCACCTCTCTTGTACGTTGCACTCTATGCTTCTGTGTTGATTTTTGGTGTGGGTCACGTTCTTACCCGCATCTTACTGGACCTCTGTGACAGAACGCTTCATAGCTCATCGGATTCCTCCGGTTATTTACGAGTATCCCGATGCCCGATTCTGAACGGAGTGTACATCTTCTTGGTTCTTTCGGTAAGTCACGTAGAAGGGAATAATAAAATAATAAAATAATAAGAATAATGCCGGGCATAATATGACTTTGAAACCCCCCGCCCACCTCTACACATTTCACAAGTAGTACTAATCACATACCTGCATTCCCATAAATATGCTAAATTATCTTGATATGCAAATTATTTTGTCAAGGCGCCCTTCCCCCCTTCCAACTCAGCTTAAATATACGCTCCAAGCGTGGTGGTGTTTCATTCAGACGCTGTCTCCCCGACAGACCTGTCTTCACCTGAGGACGGCTGCTTGCGTTGTGGCCGAAACGTCGTGAGAATGATTATGTTTTATTTTTATTATTTATTACTTCCCATCTACGTGACTTACCGAAAGAACCAAGAGATGAATCCCTGCAGTCACGAAAGCTTTAAATCGGAGTGTACATCGTCACTTACTACTAAGCCAATCTGTGACGGGGTACTGACAACCATCCGATTTACCTTTGACTCACACCGTTGAAAATATCGGATGTCTCGCCCCACCGACCCACACCTGCTCGGGCAGCAAGCCTGGGTTCAATCCCCGGTCATGTGAAGCGTGCTTTGTGGATGCAACACCTTACAAAACCCATTAGGTAAACAGCGTGGCATCTGTTAGGCAGCTCAATAGTCGAACCCGCCTCCCTTTGTAGGCAGATAAGAGCAACAGGCGTGACGAACATACACACACACACACAGCCAAAGATACCCCGTGTAGCCCTAACAGACTGTTGGGGCAAGTGCCATCAGAGATCAACCTATGAAGGCCGACACGGCACACGAGGGGGTGGGTGGCCTGCACCACGCCCGGCCGCCTTTGTCTCCCCAGTGGGCGATCTTTACACACCTCACCAGGTACGCATTTGAGACTGAGTCGATCTAACACACTCACAAATATACAAAGATCCCCGGTAAAGCCTTAACAGACTATTGAAGCAAGTGAACCGCACTAGGTACTCATTTGAGGCTAAGTCGACCTAGGGGAGGCCCAGGACCGGTTCAGGTATTTGTCACCGGTGGTGTTGGCCGTGAGCGGGAATCGAACTCGTGTCGCCGGGTTCGTAGCGCAGCGTAGCGCTAACCACTACCACTACCGCTCGTTTGAGGCCGAGTAGACCTAGAGAAGGTCTAGAACCTGTTCAGATAATCGTCACTGCAATTGGTGGTTTACACATCGCACCTACGGGAGAGACAAAGGCGGCCGGGCGTGGTGCTTTGCTACTCGCTTAACAGCACTTGCCCCGACAGTCTGTGGTAGGCTACACGGGGGACATTTGCCTTTGTGCACGTGTGCAGTAATATGACCCGTAACATTATACAAAATAGTTTATTGCGCTGAAAATTAATGTGTTTGTGCTTGGGTGTGGATGTCTGTGTTTACGTGTGGTTAGACGTGTGCGCGAGTGTGTCCGCGTGTCTTTGTCCTGTCTTGTTGACTCGGGGTGAGGGGGAGCAGTGGCAGAGTGATTTGCGCACTGCACTATGAAGCCCCCAACACGAGTTGGATTCCAAGTTGTCTTTCGAATAGATTTTAACGAATGCCGCCCCCTCCTCTCCACGCCATAGGAATGTGGAATTGTCACCACTGGGTCTCGCAGGGCTGTAAACGGATTAGATGAGCACCTATGCTTCAATGCTCGCTTTGATGTTCTTTGATGTATCTATGTATGTATATGTTGAAATTCCTTCGCACCGTACTTAGCCAATAAGGATAATCGGACGTCCGTACGGTGCTTGTGCGAGGCTCGGTGACCTCCTGCCAACTCGCTGTTGTCAGGAGGTCACGGGACAGACACAGGTCACGTGACAGACCCAGGTCACGGTACAGACCCAGGCCACGTGACAGACCCAGGTCACGACACAGTCCAGGTCACGTGACAGACACAGGTCACGTGACAGACCCAGGTCACGACACAGACCCAGGTCACGTGACAGACACAGTCACGTGACAGACCCAGGTCACGACACAGACCCAGGTCACGTGACAGACACAGGTCACGTGACAGACACAGGTCACGGCACAGACCCAGGTCACGGACAGATTCAGGTCACGTGACAGACCCAGGTCAGTGACAGACCAGGTCACGTGACAGGCCCAGTCACGTGACAGGCCCAGGTCACGGGACAGATTCAGGTCACGTGACAGACCCAGGTCACGACACAGTCCCAGGTCACGTGACAGACACAGGTCACGACACAGACCCAGGTCACGTGACAGACCCAGGTCACGTGACAGACCCAGGTCACGTGACAGACCCAGGTCACGGCACAGACAGGTCACGGACAGACCCAGGTCACGTGACAGCCCAGGTCACTGAGGACGATTGACAGGTGGATCACCTGTGTTCAATATGCACAGATCCCCCGTGTAGCCTTAATACACTGCTGGGAAAAGTTAAACTATTTTTTTTTTTNACCAGGAAAGGCCCACTGAGTAACGCAGCTCTTTTAACGTAATCGACCTGGACACAATTGTGGCTGATTGTGTTGGTTTTTTTTTAGCAGCAGGCGATTTACTCGAAACGCGTGTTGTTGATTCTAAATGCGGAGGCGAAACCGGAGGACCCGGAGAAAAATCCACGCACCCACGTGGAGAGCGTGCAGACAAACAGGCGTCAGGGTCGGGATCGAACCCGCGACCTCCTGCATACCAGGCGAGGTAGTTAACATCTCACCACCGTGCTGTTAGCGACCGCCCTAGTCTCATTAGTGGTACTCATTGGAGGCTGAGTCGACCTCGTGGATGCCCAGGACCGGGTGCCGGTTCAGATGATCGTCAGTGGTGTTTGGCCGTGAGCGGTGAATCGATCTCAGGTCGCATAACCCGGAGCGCGGTGCCCTAACCAATGCCCCACCGCTCCCCACCACCTGTGCTACAAAGACAAAGATCCCCGTGTAGCCTTGAAAGACTGTTGGGGCAAGCGCTGTTAGCGAGCACCTATGAAGGCCTGCACGGGTCACGCGGGCTGGGTGACCAGCACCACGCCCGGCCGCCTTTGTCTCCCCTGGGTCGATGTTCACTGCACACCACACAGACAAAGCTCCCCCAGCAA